>PVJI01002016.1:0-157304 GCA_004026765.1 Micronycteris hirsuta
ATGTCTGGGAGGATCTGGGTACCAGTTTTTGGCCCCAAAGTAATGGGCATTGTGTTAGGATGTGTTGATTAAGAATGGTCTCTAAATTAGGACCTACACTGGATATGGTCAGAGAATTTGAAGGTATTTATAATTTCAAGACTGGCAAAGCTGGTCTACTGCAAAGGCCTGACAAATCTTGCCTAATGAGGGAGTCCATCTAGACCCCTGGGAATAAGTCCATAAAACAGGAAGAGCAAGTGAGCCTAAAGCAGCTATAGGCTGGAGCCCAAGATCGCCTGGAAACTGACCCAAAGGACTGAGGATGTTTCCTCAGATTTTGGCACTATGATTGTTCCAACAGTGTGGGTGCATGTCCTCACATACTTGGGTATGATCCAAATGTGACAACAATCCCCTTCAGCCAGGATGGCTGATACCATGGAACTCAAAACAAAAGGAGTGATTCCTACTCAGGGACAGTGAAGGGTCAGTGGGAGGTAATTGCCCACTGAGAACTCCTAGAAGGAGAAGGGTTGCCTTAAACCAGAAGGGAAGCTAAGGAGAGTTAAGTGGTTGTGTAGGTTGGGGTCGTTTATCTCCATTATTGTGGCCTTAGGTTGGGATGGCTTGAAAAATATAGATTAGGTTCCATGCATATAATTTTGGTTGATTTGTATAAATGTACATATAGCTACCGATAAAACTGTAGGGAGTGGGGAGAAGGCATGTCTTGTACCCTGGCTTATCACCCTGAACATCCTATTAGAAAGTTTTAGGGTTTTGATATTTAAGGTCTCTTCTGAAAACAAACAAAAACAAAAATAACTTAGCATCAATGTGAGAAATTAAAAATTTCAAAGTGTCTCTTCTCTATCTTCAATTTTTAAGACTTCCACTGTAGAAATGAAATACTAATTAGTATGGAAGAAGTCTTGTCTCTTAAATATTCTAATTTGGTTTATTTCACTTGAGTGTTTCTAATTGCCTTTCTATTTAAACCAGCCATATTTCCATTTTGAATGTGAAAGAGACTTTTGATTTCTGAGAAACTAAGATCCTATTCCCAGAGAATGCTCCAGAAAAGGCATCAGTGAGTGTAAAGAAACACCAGTGGGTTTTCATTTAGCTTGGATCCAGTGGGAAAAGTTAACAGTTCCTAAAAATCATCCCTATGCTCTGGGCCAGGTGCCAGGGCCAGGAGATGCCCTATCTGCTCGAGTCAGCCAGTGCCTGGCTCCGGGCCTTCAGAGAGGATTCTTACAGAGTTCTGTCCTGAAGGCTGTGAAAAATGAAGGTCACTGTGGCACTGGGGAGAGATTAGAGAGAGGATATAGGGCTCAGGAATAAACAAAAGAATGATCAGTAGGCTTCTCCATGGTCAAATATAGAGACTTTTTAAAGAAACATTTTCATAAATTCCCACAAAAAGATAATAGTCAGTTACATCTATAATTTCCTTTACAGGATCCCAATAATATTTATCAAGTAATGGAGAGTTTAATATGTTGCAGTCATTTTTCTCAGTCCATCACATGTTAACTCTCCACTACTTCCAGGCTGTGTGAACTTGAGCAAGTTACATCATCTCCTGTGTGTCAGTTTCCACGTTTGTAAATGGGGGTAGTAATGTTATCTCCCTTTCAGGGTGGATGTGAAGATTAAAAAGCAATGGCTACTATTTATTGAATTCTTAGCACATGTCATTTCTAAGTGCTTTACAGGATGATCTGATTTTAAAAATCTGTATGTGTGTTGATAAATGTTCATTTTAATGAAAGTAGAATTGTACAGTGCATACTATGTTGTAATCCACTTTTTCATTTAATAAAACTGGGACATTTTATCATTAAATATTATCTCTCATTTTTAATGACTTCAAAGGATTCCATAATACTGATGTATTATAATTCAACCAATTCCCTTTTGACGGACATACATATGTGTAGCTTCCAGCTTTTATAGACATTTTGATGAACAACCTTAAAGTTAAAATTTCTCCCATATTCATGATGACTGCCTCCGGATAACTTTCTAGGAGTGGAATAGCTGAGTATGTATTTAAAACAATGTCTTATGCCCCGGCCGGATGGCTCAGCTGGTTGGAGCACTGTCCTGTACCCCAAAAGGTTGCAGGTTCTATTGCAGGTCAGGGCACATACCTAGGTTGTGTGTTTGCTTCCTGATCAATGTCTCTCCCTCTTTCTCTCAATCAAGAAACACCCTCAAGTGAGGATTAAAAAATAACTAGCATGTCTTACGTGCTCCAGGCAAGGTGTGTGCACTCACACTTCTGCTGGAAGTCAGTGAGAGGGCCTAGTGCTCCCTGTTCTTTCACCAGGGGTGGACTTCTGCCTACACGGTCAACGCGGTGAAAATTCGTGTCTCCCTGTTACATTAATATACATTGCTTAGTTTTTGGACAGGTTGACCTTCCCTTGGACTATCTTATATTTTCACATACATCTTATTTCCTCAGGATACAGTCCTAGAAGCGAAATTACTGAGTCAAAGGAAATCCTTATTTTTTTATGGGATTAATAGTTCCAAACTGCCCTTCAAGAAGGTTGGGCCAAATTGCTTTCTGTGGTAGAGTGGGAGAATACTTATTTTCCCGTTACCAACACAGGGTATTATAGTTTTTATTACTTTTACAGATTCAGTTATGCACTGTCATGACCAGAGGTAGAAGTATCAGGGAACAGAGGTCAGCCAAAACAGGGTTCAGAGTCATGGCAGTCCTCTGCTGGTCATGCATCAGCCCTTACTTGCTGGATGGCGGGGTGCCAGGGCAGCTGATAGAGCTCTGCAGCTCTGGGACTCTGGGCGGCAGCTCTCTATTGGCCAGTGTGAACATATTATGCTGCTTGAATTGAGAGTATGGCTTTATCAGCAACACCTACCACATATCATCCTGGTCACTACTCTAGGGTGTATTTTTCTCATTATTTATGAGGTTGAATGTCATTAACCATTTGGATATTTTTGTTTTGTCAGTTATGTGTTCATTTTCTTTGCCCTTTCTATTCTTTTCCCTAAAGATTGGCATAGGTGTTTAAAATACATATTTTTTTTTTAGATTTATTTTATTTTATTTTTATTTATTTTTTTAGAGAGAGGGGAGGGGAGGGAGACAGAGAGGGAGAGAAACAGCAATGTATGGTTGCCTCTCACATGGCCCTCATGGGGACCTGGCCCGCAACCCAGGCATGTGCCCTGACTGGGAATCGAACCGGGACCCTCTGGTTCCCAGCCCGCGCTCAATCCACTGAGCTACACCAGCCAGGTAAAATACATATTTTTTAAAAAATTAAAAAGTTTATTGATTTGGGGGATAGAGAGAGAGATAAAAACATTGATCAGTTTCCTCCTCTATGTGCCCTGACTGGGGATCAAACCTGCAACCTAGGTATGTGACTGGGAATCGAATCCCCAACCTTTTGGTGTACAGGATGATGCTCAACCAACTGAGCCAAACCAGTCATGGCTAGACTTTTTATATATTGACTGCCATATATATTGAAAATATTTTACCCAGTTTGTTTGTTTGTTGTTAACTTTCAACATAAGGGTTTTTTTCCCTTCCCTTTAAAATTTGAAGAGATTTTAAATATTTTATTTTATTTACTTTTTTAAAAAGATTTTATTTTTAGAGAGAGGGGAATGGAGGGAGAAAGAGACAGAGAGAAACAGCAATGTGTGGTTGCCTCTTGCATGGCCCTCACAGGGGACCTGGCCTGCAACCCAGGCATGTGCCCTGACTGGGAATCGAACCGGGACCCTTTGGTTCCCAGCCCATGCTCAATCCACTGAGCCACACCAGCTGGACAGATTTTAAATGTTTTAAATGTTAATGTAGTCAAATTTATCAATCTTTTTTCCTTTATGGGTTCTGCCTTTGGTGTCATGTTAATAAAATTTTTACCAAGATTACATAAATGTGTATCTACTTTTTATTTCCTAAGTTTATTTTATACATTTAAATCTTATCTGTGACTTATGTTGATATATGGTAAAATGTCAGGGGATAGTTCTTAATCTCCCCTGACAGTTTATCCAGCTGCTTCATACCATTTACTTGAGATTATCACGATCACATCTAATTTTTGTATGCAAATTGGATCTCTTTCTGGACTTCTATATTCTGTCTTGCTGATTTATGTAGTTCTCTACTATACCACGCTATTTTTGATCTTTTAGTTTTGTAGTTTATTTGAATATCTGATAGGGTGAGTACTAAATCTCACTTGCAAATATTTCTTTGCTAGTTTGTTATTTTCCAGCTGTTCTAAATCATGACATCAAGTGTCAAGAAAACTCCATTTGCATTTTAATTGGTATCAAAACAAACTTACACATTTCTTTGAAGGAATCGGTATGCTTCCAAAATGCATCTTCTCATTCTGAACAGCCTATTTCCTTGATGCCAAGACACCCCTAATTATGAGCCACATTATTAACTTGATAGAAGGCTTTTGAAAAACAAAACAAAATGTTATGTTCCACTCAGAACTGACTGATTCTTCTAAATCACTGTTATCGCAGTGACAGGCTCCCACCCTCTCCTCACTGGCCAGCTGAAGCGGTGAGGAACTTTATTATCTTATGTGTTTGGAAGTTCTGAGGTCAAACAACCCTCAGGGCTGGTTGATTCAGCTGCTCAATAATGTCACCAAGGTTCCAGCTTGTGTCTCTTTTCCCCCTGCCATCCTGACTGTGCTGGCTTCTCCTTCAGGCCGCTGGCAGGTGGGTGGAGTGGTTCGGGCACACAAATGTCCAGATAGAAAGGGGCCTCTTTTTCTTAAGAAGGTGTCTTCTAGAAGTCTTGGCTTTTTTCTATCTCACTTCAAGAATGAGGTCACTAGCCCACTCTGAAACCAATCTCTGTCAGGGATGGAGACCACCATAATCATTTAAGGCCAAATGGAATGTACCCTTGATGGGTGGTGGCGGTTACTTATCCATAGTTGGAAATCTTGGACCTTGGGGATTAAGAAGAAAAATGGGAAGGACAACAAAGATAACTTAGTTAAATTACTCTTAGTTTAAACCCTGATTTGTTGAGTTCATATTCATAAAAATGTCTTCTGCAAGTCAGCTGGGAGTTTTGATGTATAAATGTTGAGAACCACATGGATAATTGTTCGTAACAGGCAGGACCTGATCACACCAATCTGCCCTAGCTTTGAAATCTGCCCTAGTCTATCCTGAGGGACTATTTAATCGAGCTACTTTGTATGTAGCAGGAACGGTTTTATGTAACAGGTTTCTGCTTCAGTGCTTCATATAAAACTTCTTTTCAAAAGTATTTTAATTGGTAATTAGGGATACAAATTTGAGTTAAATGAGTGAATGGCTCTAAAATGTAAATATTTGACTGCAGTAATGGTGAGATGAACAAATACTTCTATGTATGGGAAATTTCCCACTTGCATGGCTAATAAAAATGGCATTTTAATTTGTTTCTCTGCCTGGTGGTTAGTGAAGTTTCTTTTGATATTGATAGTAAGATATATCTTGATTTCCACAACATTAAAATTTGAAAAATCCAGTATCATAGAATAGAGGCAGTAAAATAGAATGGTGGTTTATGTCCTATGTTGGGTCACAGGCTCAAGCGTCAAGTCCATCCTGATAGTAATTAACTGAAACTAATAGGATGCAATTTAGGAAGGAAAAATGTTAAGTCATGCACTTTATGAAAAATAAAATCACTAATATGTGGGGGATAACTTTGAACAACTGTAGACTTGAAAAAGACCCGAGGGATTTTAATGACATCCAGCTCAATGTGAGCTGTGTAATGTACTTGTTAGTAGCTGAATAAAATTTTCACCCTGTGTTTTCCTTGTTCCCTTCCCTATACATTAAG
The DNA here is from genome assembly GCA_004026765.1 of Micronycteris hirsuta. Taxonomy (NCBI): domain Eukaryota; kingdom Metazoa; phylum Chordata; class Mammalia; order Chiroptera; family Phyllostomidae; genus Micronycteris; species Micronycteris hirsuta. The sequence goes on from PVJI01002016.1 coordinate 5,852, forward strand.
GCAAGTAGTTTTCAGGAAGCCTAATCTTTTAGGGAAATCCATCTAAGGAGCTCAAAAGGAGAAGGGGAATTCAGGGCAGAGTCAGGGCGACTGGTATCCTCTTCCAGGCTAAGATTTTTCCAAACTGGCAGAGGGTGGAGGAGGGAGGGAGACAGCAGTTGGAGCTGGGGCCTTGTCTTCATGGCAGATAACCAGGAAATGTCCAGACCCCCAACAATGACTGTATGGGGACTCTATGCACATGGGCCTTTAGGTGGCTTCAAATAAAGAACCCCTTGCCCTGTGTGTGTGGCACAGCCTCAGCAGGGAGCCCCTGGGTTCAAAGGCCATTGGGAGCAGGGATCAGCAAGCTTTTCAGGGCAACCCTGTGGAGACAGATGGGTCCCACACTGGGTCCCTCCACTCCTACTCCAGTGATAGCCTGGCACTCACTGCATCAAATCCTGAAACTCGGACATAACCCAGGGAAGAAAGTGCCAAGGATACCCAAGTCAAATGTTCTGCCATTCTGTTGGGAAGGGCCAGAAACTGAGTTATAAAAAATAAAGGATATTCCTTGCACATGCAAGTTGAGCAACTGAGAAGCCCACAGCTCATAGTCTTGCATCACAGTGTGGCTGTGACGTAAACCACTGTCCTCTGCTCTGGGACACTACACTCTGTTCCAGGGGCCTGGGTTTTCAGTATGTAAGCAAACGGGAATGTTCTTGTCCTCTAGGGCACACTCAAGGTTCTCCTGTCACCTCAGGCCACCGCCTGGGATCTGGATCATGTGCCAGGACTCTTACGGGGCCTTGCTGATGGGGACTTGGCCCCTCTTGAGATGAAGCTTGTCCTTTTCCTGTGTGGTATGTGGAAGAAGGTGGGGAAGCCCGAGGTGGATCAGTTCTATTTTGACTTTAAGAGCGAACCCTCTATTGGGGGGCTGGGTGAAAAAGATGAAGTGCATAAGGAGTACAAACTGGTAGTCACACAATAGTCATAAGGATGTAAAGTACAGCACAGGGAATATAGTCAGTAATATTGTAAAAACTGTGTTTGGTGCCTGGTAGGTACTTGATGTATTGGGAGGATCTCTTTGTAAAGTATAACTGACTACTGCTATGCTGCAAATCTGAAACTAATACAAAGTTCTAAAAAAAATCACTGAAGTCATTCTAAGATCAATAGCAAGGATGCAACAAAAAATGATCAAACTTCTAGAAAAAACAGAGCCCTCTCTTTCCCTCTCTTTCTTGTTGGAAAGAACCGAGTTTAAGATGTGGGCCTTGGGAAAAAGGGCCTAGGAGGCAGCTCCATTTGGTTTTGAAAGTGGCTCGAGGCTCATAGCTGCACAAAGTCCAGTCTAGTTCACAAGAAGACCCATTGGAGCTTGGGGCAAAAGTGCACTGAGCAGGTGATTTGAGGGAGGCCGGCATAGCGGTGCCTTCCTGGGAAGTGGGAAGACCACCACTCCCCACCGCCTGGCAGCTCCTACAAAGTCTGTTAAGAGAGCCGTCCCAAGATGGAGGCTCCCCCTGCCTCACAGATATCAGGACCAACCCCACCAGCCTGCGTCCCTGTCTATGGCAGGCCCCATCAGAAGTCCCAGACTCCCAGGGTATCACCACCCAGAAAACCTACCTCCACAAGGCAGCTCTGTGTTCCCAGCCTGACCACTCTCCCACCCCTCTCTATCCCCAGTCCTCCTCCTGTGCCTTCTGGAACTCTTGATCTGTCACCAGAAAAATTGCCTGGGTCTTCAACCTCTGATTTGTGTGGAACTTGACCTTGCTTAATGAAAAACTGGCTGTCTTCTGAGGACAGTGCTCTTTTTGTGTTTCTGAAGGCTGATCCACAGAGCCCAGAAGCTGGGAAGGTATCCTCCTTTCTCCTCATTGCCACTTGCAGGTGGTTACTCCCTCCTCCTTCCTCAAAAACTCCCTGTTTTTGTGAACCATGTGCCAGATTCTACTCACAGATCATCCCACCTTACAGTCATTCCTCCTTCAGTCATTCCCCCTCCTTTGCTAGGATTTTAGCAGCTGACTTACTGTCTTTCTCTCTAGTACTGCTCCCATCAGCATTCTTGGTGACCACCATCTGTATAGGTGATTCTTCTCATCTTTGGCCTTTTTGTTGTTAGATCTCATAATCTTTCTTGCTGCCCCATGCCAACCATCTTTTTCCATGGTCCTACCTGAAAACTCATCGTCAATAACTGGACCACCTCCTAAAATCTAGCCTTCAGTATCCTTTTCTCTGGCTTCCACCACCACCTATCATTCCAGATCTCTTACCTGATTACCCTAAGTCCATTGATTCCTCAACTCCACAGAAACCACCAACTCATGGACCCGACTTTTTATACTGTCCACCTCTTTCCTCAGTCTTATCCAACATATATTCCAAGGTCCATCATTATAGCTATTCTCTTACAAATACAAACCCTTTATCCTTCATTCATTCCCTAATACTGTCCATACAAAAACACAATCCTGGATAAAGTTTTCTGTTCACCTCCTCCACTTCCAAGCAGCAGATATGGCTGAAGGGAAATCTGCAGCCATGCTGAATGTTCTTGCTTTACATGTCTAATCACAAATCTTGAGAAATTTTTGTGCTTGTTGATAGGGAATTGTTTCGTGTGGTATGGGGAATGTAGTCCAGCCCGGCCTCTACTCGGAAAGGCCAGTGGGGAGTGAGGTCAGCATACAGGACTCACACCCATGGATAGGTTTTCCCCGTGGGGAATCAGACCTGCATTGTATCAAGGCTGCTTTGAGTCTTGCTTTTGCTAAAACTCCCTCATCCTGAATTGAGGCAGCAAATGTTTACTGTGTATCTTTAAAAGTAACTTCCTAAAATCTATGCTAAACCTCTCAAGGATGAGTGTAACCAGTTCAACCACTTCTCCCTTTGCATTTGCAAATATCCTTCTTCTTTGATGTAATTAGCAACATCCTCTCCTTTGTTTTCCGTAAAAGGTAACCACCCAAAGAGAACCTGTGCATGGTAAATGAGGACCATCCTCAATGTAATGTGCCCAGAAAAGCAATAAAAGCCTGTTCAGGCAGGGGTGGGGGCCCTCTCTCTCACTCAGAGAGTGGCCTTGCTGTCCCTTGTTTCCCACAGGACTTCTGCCGTCTGTGTGAATTTGTTCATCATATCCACAACACATACACCCCACAGGCCAGGGTCCGCATCACTTGCGGCCCAGGTATCCTGCCACAGTTTTCTTTTCATTTGCCTGATCTCCAAGAGGACTTTTGCACACCTTGCTGGTTTCTATAAACTACGACATTCCTTCCTTCTCAGCTGGCAACCTCATCTCTTATTTCACTGAGGAAGAAGAATAATATCTCATTATCCTGCTATTGAATCAACCAATCTACTTGCATTTGTCTCCAATCATTCTGCCTTTGGTTCTGGTAACATTAGAGGAATTATCCCCTCCTCCTGGCTAAGGCCAACTTCACTCACACCCTGGATCCTATCCCCTCTAGTCAACCATAATTGCTCCTTCTCTCTTTTCCATTATTAAAATGTTGCCCTCTATAGGATTATTATCACCAGCAAATACACATGACAGAATATCTGCCAACTTAAACAAACCTTCCATAGACTTCAAGCCCCCTCTTGTTATTGTCCTCTCTCCATTCACCTTTTTGATGTGGCATCTCAAAGAGTTGTTTTACATTGTTTCTATTTTCTCACCTCCCATTTCCACCCCAGCCCACTTTAATCAGACTTTTACCACCAAAACTCTGAGAGGACGCTTCTCAAGGTCACCAGTGACTTCCATCTTACCAAATCCTAAGTTTAAAGATTTCAGTCCACATTTGACTAGGTTCTTGGCATCTTTGGACATAGTTAACCATTCTCTCCTCTTGAAACACTCTCTGCACTTGGCACTGCCCTCTCCTGGCCTTCCTTCTTCCTTGTTGGAAGCTCCTTCTAGTCTTTTTGTTGGTTTGCTCTCTTTCAGACCTCTAAATGTTGGACATCTTGGGTTTCAGTTCTTGGCCTGTTTATCTATTTACTCCTAGGGCGATCTCACTATTCCCATGCTGTTAAATACCATATTTTTGTTAATGACTCCCAAATTTATATTTCTATCCTAATCTCCCCCAAACAATACTCATATACACACTTATCTACTCAATGGCTAAAGACATCTCAAACTTAACATGTCTAAAACCACAGCCCCAACCCATTCCTTCATCTGTCATCTCCATTTCAGGAAATGGCTCTACTACTCATTAGTCTACTATTCACTGGCTTGGGCCAGTTAACCACCCTTTATTCCTCTCTTCTCTTCATAAAGCATATTCAAACCATTGGCAAATTCTGCTGACTCTCACTTTAAAATATTCATCTCCAACCTGACCACTTCCCACTACTTCCACCAATGCCATCTTGGTCCAAGACACTGCAATTCTTGGTTAGATGATTGTAATAGTCTTGCCTCTTTTCTTCAATTTTTCTTGCTCTGTGTTCAGTACTCCACATATTAACTAAGAATTGCCATTTTAAAATGCAAATTTACTTTAAATTATACAACATTCCTTTGTTCAAAACTCTCTAGTGGCTTTCCATCACATGGGAAATGAAACCCGAACTCATTACTGCATTTCACTGGCTTACCTGATTGAACCCCGCCAGTCTCTCTGACCTCATTTCTTTCCTGTCCTAACCAACTGGCCTCATTCTCTTTAACTCTAAGCTAGTTCCTTTCTCAGGGTCTTTGCATGGGCTGTTTTTTTTTTTTTTTTCCTAAGAAGAATGCACTTGCCCCACATGCTCATGTCTCACTCCCTCACTTCATTCAGATCTTAGGAATTATCAGTGATTCTTTCCCTGATCATCCTATCTAAGATAGCCACCCATTCCATGGCTCTTCATTCCCTGACCCCGCTTTATTTTTTCTCATAGCACTTACATTGTATACAACATTATATTATATATTCATTGCCTATTTCCTCTATTGGAATGTAATCTCAAGAGGGCAAGCACTTTTCCTGTCTTCATCATTACATCTCCAGGGCTAAAACAGTGACTGCACATGTAGGCACTCAATAGACATATCTTGAATGAATACTGGAATTAAAGAGAATGATTATTCCTAGCATGTTCTTCTGCATAGTTTCTTTAAGTACTTGTGATGGAGGTGTGTGGCCCTGGGTCTTATCCAAATACCACTTCTCAGCAACTAACAAACATAGCCAGGGCCAGTGAAGGGTCTTGTAGCCCAGTCTGGCTGAGATACCTGAGGGTGCTTCTCCTGAAGGAAAGATGATTTAGAAAGGATGGACTACTGTCTTCAAACATTAAGAAGTATTATGTGAAAGAGGGATTAATTTTATTTCTTATTGGTTGAAATCCCTACTCTCCAAACTTTAGAAATTCACCCATATAAGCAATATTTTCAGTGCTCTTCCAGCAAATGAATACTTATTAGTAAATTATTCAATATATGCATATTAATCATGGATGATGGCAAAGTGGCCCTAATTTTCTCTTGAGAAGAACAAATGCCAGCTTCTAAAAATAGACAACCCATTGGGTTCCTGGAAATGCTTATTGGGCCCAAATGACAATTGGACCTTGTTTCAGTTCCCCATGAAGGACCCTTCCAAATAGGGCTCAGAGTCCCGTCCTGGAATCCTGCCTTCTACATGTGGCCTTACCTCACACCCTCATCACCTAGCGTCACCTGAGCACATGTCTCCCCGGGACCTGAAAGCACTTCCCTGAAACATTGTAATATCAAGAAGAACCTTCTAATGGTAAGAGTGATCCAGAAGGGGAAGCGTGAATTGTCTTACACTCTTGCTTCAACTGAGGTGGTAAGGCTTCCTGGAAATGTCACATTTACTGGAAATTTGGACTAGTCTAATATTTCTAAAAGAAGGCCATCTATATCAGAATCAGCTGTGTATGGGAGTGGGAGGAGGGGCTGTTAGAAATACAGATCTCTGCGTCTTACCCAGACCTCCTATATCAGCATATTTTGGAAGGATCCGGGAATCTTCAAAGTTACGTTCAAGTCCTGCTGGATCAAGTCCTCCCCATTCTAAGAGCCTATAATTCAACTTCTAATTCTGTTTATTAACTGGGACTAGCAGGAAGCCCTTGGGCACGTTAACCTTTAGGGCCTCTGTTTTGTCACCTTTAAAACAGAAGCTACCATCTCTTCTAGTTCTTGAATCTTATGCCTCTGTCTTCTACTTGTCTCTATGTGAAGCTTTTGCTTGTAGTTGGGTACAAATGAGCATGTTAAAAAATGTTTGTTGCAGTGAAGTGAAATAGACTAAGTGCTCAATAAATTTTTGTTGATTGATAGCTTGGTTAAGGATCAGTCAAAGGAGACCATTCAAAACAGGAGGAAAGCCACATCTTAAAAGCCAGGAGCTTCCCAAATCCTGGCTCATTTCAGAGCCTAACATGAAAGCCGTTATTTAAGCTGTGCTTCTGAAGTGGGTTGGAGGGAGGAGGCAGTGACTTACCATCACAGGACTGCTACGGGCCAACAAATGCTCCGCTAGTGATGCTTGTTGCCTGAGTGAGGTGTTCCCCCTGTGGCTTTATCAAAGGCCACAGGCCTGACGCCAGACTCACAGAGCTGTTCCTGTGTGGGCACAGAGACTCTTTGTCAGGCTGCTCCTCAGAGGAGCCACAGGGTTTTCCATCTCCTCTGCAGGGAGGAGGGTGAAGGAAGAGGAGGGGGCCTATGGGGTTTGTCCAAATCCCAGAAACAGCAGGCAAGACAAGCAATACTCACAATCACATCTAGGGCTGCAGAAGTCCCAGGCTGGTGGCTGTGGCTGCAGTGTTTCCATCTACTTTTTTTTTTTTTTTTAATAATTACTTTATTGTTGTTCAATTACAGTTGTCTGCATCCTCTCCCCTCTTCTCCCCCCACCCCCTCTAACCCCACCTCCCTCCCCTGCCTCCCTCCTCCTCCTTGGTTCTGTCCATGTGTCCTCTATAGTGGTTCCTGAAAACCCTTCTCCCCATTGTCCCCTCCCCCATCCCCCCTGGCTATTGTTAGACTGTTCTTAATCTACTTTGTTTTTGAGGGACCACTTAGAACAGAAGAGTCAGGGAGCATTTTTGAGTCAGGGACATTACATGTTACTGGGAATCTGATGGAGGCTTCTGTCCATGGGACCTTCATGGCTCCTGTCAGCTAAAGGCAATCGAGGAGGTCAGACTGCCTGGGTGGGGGCCTGAGCTCTCTCATCGGAGCCTTCACTCCTTCTCTGGAGATTCTGCCTTCAAGCACACAAGGACATCTGAGTGAGCTCTTTCTGCTGACGGCCATCCCCATGCTTAGGACCTTGGTGAGGGCCCCAGTGCGGTGACTCAGTGACTGTCATCCCTTACCCTCAGGCTCTGGTCTCATGCAAGTTTTGTCTGGGCCCAAGAGTCCTTGAATGTCCCCCTCACTTGGGCCCCTTCCTTGTCCTTCCCTCAGCTCCCTGCCTACACATACAGATAAACCTCCACGATTCACCAGAGAGCTGAAGAGTGGATGGCAGCCCAAGGGTCTTTTTCCAACACGTTCCCTGCGGGAAGAGTATTTGCATTAATTAAACTCCCACTATGTGTGAGGCACTCCCACATGTTTTACACTAATGCTCTCCAAAGTAGGGTGCAAGATCCCCAAGGATCTTGCGGAGCAGGAAGATATATTAGGACTTCTATTTGTATTTATTTTCTAATCAAAGAAAAGAAGTTAAGTATTTAATGGAAATTAGCACCTTCATACCTGGAACCTGAGGGATCTTGAGAATGGAGGTTAGGACCACCAAGAGGGCTGATAGTGGCATCTTCAGGCTTTACTTTGTTCATTTTTAGCATATTTAGATAAATTGTGATGGGCGTGATTTATAGATGTAAAAATAATCCTCACAAAGTGGACACATGGCTTAAAAAGAGGTCATGGGTTGAAAATAATATTGTAATTTAAATATAAGCAAACAACAGAAAGATAGTAGGGGAACACTTCCCCTCCCAGAATGAGCTGTATCAGCCAGACACGTTATAAGGGAAAACAGTGACAATCTAATCAGATCTGATGAGAAGTCGGAAAAAAGGAGACAGTTGGTAAAGAAGACTCTTTGAAATATGAATTTACACCCACAATCTATAAGGTGACCTTCCTAAATTTATACTATGCTTTGAGAGCATAGCTAACAGATATATAAAACCATCACATTTGGCAACATATTTAAAAACCAAGCACTCGAAATATAAAGGCGTGCCTCTAAAGTTTTTCAGAAATGTTTAAAGTCACAAAAAATCAGTCCTGCTTGTTAAATTTTAATAAACTCAATACTGTTTAAAATCTCTTGAGGTTTCTTACACAATAGTAAAAGACAGAAAACCATACACTATTGAAAAAATACTTCCTGACTTCCTGGCTGAAATACAGACAACAAAATGGCAAAAAACTAAAATGCGTTCATCTGTCAGAAAAAGGATATTTAAAATTGTTATATGATGCTTAGAAAACATTGCTGAAGGTTTGAAGCAATAAGTATTAGAACAAAGTATTAGATTGCTCAGTGTAAGAGGTATTCTGTACATTTAGATGGAAGTAGAGCTATGTCAAATACATTTCAGCTTATGGTAATTCCTATATTCTATGGAATGAAGAAATAGCATAGAATTTCACTTATTTATAGACTACAAAAAATCCATAAGAGCTTATTGCACACATACTAGTAATGAGAAAAAGTTGGACAAAGATTACACCAGTTGGAACTGTGTGGGGGAAAGGAGTTGCCAAAACAACAGCTAAGAAGAAAACAGCTGAATTTTTAATGAACTCTTAAGAACCAAAGGTGGCTCTAGAATGAAAATTTGAAATCCCTGGAAACCCCAGACCCAAGGGGAGACTGTACGTACTCACCAGCTCTTTTGTATGTGCTTCTACCAAGAGCTTGTGTGGAAGACGAGGGGTGAGGCAGGAGACCTGAGAGCGTTCTCTCTGTGCTGCACACACATAAAACCCCACATTCTTTTGTATGAAAAAGCTCCATGCTTCTGGAACAAGGGGTGAAGAGAGTAAGGAAACACTCCCATCCCTGATCCTAGGCAAAGAGCTACTACCACTGAGCTAGAGGTAGAAGTGGAAGCCATCTGCTACTAGGGGAGGGTAAGAAAACCTGCTTTGGTGTTTAAAACATATGTAAAAGTAAAATATTAGGCAAAAGTAGCACAAAACATGGGCAGGAGAGATGGTAGTACACCGTTGCAAGTTTCTACTACTATACCTGAGGTGGTATCATAATATTTAAGGGTAGATTGTGTATTGCTAACTGTAGTGCAATCACTAAAAGCAAAGCAAAAGTATAACTATGAAACCAGTAGTAGATATAAAAACAGAATGATAAAAAATACTCATTAATCCAAAACAAGGAAAGAAAAGAGAAAAACGGAACAAAGAACACATGGGAAAAATTATCATATGGTAGATTTAAATTCAAATATTTATAATTATATTAAATGCAAATGTCTAAATACTCCAAATAAAAGGCAGAAATTGTCAGATTAGAAGGAAAAGTAGGCCTGACTATGTGGTCCCCAGAAAAACCCCTACTTTAAACATAAAGACATAGCAGGTTAAAAGTAAAGTGAGATATACCAGGCACGCAGCAATTTAAACATCACGTAGAATGACTATATTAATATCAGACACAGGGGACTTCAGAACAAGGACTATTACTGGGTATAAAAGGGGATATTACATAATGATAAAGGGTCAATATATTAAAAAGGCATGATAATATATATGTACCCCTAATAAAAGAGCTTCAGAATATAAGGCAAATGCTGATGGAATGGAAAGAAGAAATAAACAAATTCACAATTATAGTTGGAAACTTCAAAAAAGTTCACTCCCAACTCTCCCTAACATTGAGGGTTCTGACTCTGAAATTTCTTCAAGCTATTTCCCTAAAAAAAAACAAACACCTACAGGGAAAATGGAGATACCTTGGCATGGCCTCCCTCCGCTGTTCTGAGAAGGTAGGTAGGCATGGTGACGTCACAGACTTTTAGACCAAAGGCTCCTATAGATGTCCATAGTGGAGAAGAGATTGATGAGAGGTTAGAGGAAATGACAGGCAAGGTCTATTCTGATCTCCTCATTTTACAGATGGGGAAAATGAGGTCCAGAATCCTCAACAACTGCCCTGAGGTTACATTGCTGGTTATTTTTACAGCCAGAATTAGAACATACGTACATCTGCCCTTATGGATCACTAGTTGGGAACACTTACCCTAAGTAGGGTTCCATGCCTGTGCAACACAGAGGGAACTCTCTCGGGTTTCCTCCCTCACCCCTAGTCTTTTCCATGAGCTCTTGGTAGAAGCTGATACAAAAAAGCTGGCATGTAAGTGTGGGCTTCCCTTGGGTCTGGGGTTTCCAGGAATTCCAGCAGAGAAGGTGAGAAGTACAATCATTTCAGAGGGTAGGAAAGAAGAACAATAATTTTATAGCTTAGGGAGCTGATGCTCAAATGCTTAAGTCTGCTTCCCAGGGGTATGGGCTAGTAAGTGACCAACCTGGAGTTGGAAGCAGTTGATCTGACCCTACTCACCTTTGGGGGGTGGGGGAAGATGTGTAAGGGGAGTAGTCATATTGGCATGGGCTGGATTCCTTAGAGGGCCTGTGTGAAGAACTGAGAGAAGGCCAAGGTGATGACACAGTTGTGCCTGGGAGAGTTAAAGTTGCACAGACAGAAACGTTTTAGTTGGCTCTAAGACAGGTTCCTAAATTTGGTTGTCTATCAGAATCATCCAGAGGCCTTAAAAAAACACCAGTGTTTGCACTTCTCCCCAGATCTACCAAATCAGTATTTCAATGAGGGAAACCGAGAATCCACCCATGTTTGTCCCAACAGCTTCCCTGCAGCCAGATGGAGACCCTTGCAGGGCTGGTGGGACAGGGCTGGGAGCTGAGGCCAGCCTCAGGTGCCTGCAGTCCCATGCAGCAGGCAGGTTGGGGCCGTCTGAATGGAAGCCCAGGGTCCTGCCTGCTACTCTGGGCACCTAGCTGGGTCCAGAGACCAGGTCCCATCAACAGGGCAGGAGCTCCTTGGTCTGTGCCACAGGGACTCATTTGCTGCCATCTGCCCAGCGATTGTGTACAGAAACGATTTCTTTGTCAAAACACATGACAGGGAGCCTGCTTTCGCCCCAGGCTTCTGTTTCATAACTCTTTTTTATTGGAGCAGAAAGAAGCAGCACGTTATTGTTCTTCTGCTCCCCGTTTTCTCATGGATCAAGAAAGCAACGAGCACTTTGTGCAAACAGAAAAGGCTGCTTTGTTGTCTGAGGACAGGGAGGTGAGAGACAAGAAGAAGGCCTTTCACAGACCATAAAAGAGACACACCGCACAAAGCAGGCTTGAGGCGGACAGGCTGGCTGGCGGGAGGGCTTGGGAATGCGTGGAAAGAAATCACTTGCACTTATTCACCGGCTCATCAAGTTTCACACGTTTTAGCAGTAAAAGTGATCTGGGCAGGCATGTGTCAAGGCTCTCCGGCAGAGCCATTTCTACTAGGAGAATCGTCTGGGACAACTTTATACAATGATGATGTTTCTGTAAAACTGAGGGAGTCGATCAAGTTGTTAAGGGCGTTTTGATGTTTTAAGAAACATTTTTTTATGGCTTTAAAGTTTTTATTTAATTAGTTTCTTTATTAAATTTATTGGGGCGACATTGGTTAATGAGATTATATAGGTTTCAAGGGTAGATTTCTATGATGCATGATCTGTGTATTGCAGTGTGCCCACACAAACCCTTGGCACTAATAACTTGGCAATTAGTAGTACGCTGTCCGTGTGTCAGCTGCTCCTCCCCATGACCTGTGAGGAGACGAGGTGGCTGCTGTCACCCTCAGGGACAGGTAAGGCAATCCAGGCTCAGAGTCTGAGTTCTCTTCTCAGCTTACACAGAACCAAGTTCAATTTCTGATGCATATGTTCATTTTACTTTATTCCAGTGATATCAGAAATTGTTTAGTAATATAAATATCTTCCTACATTACTGACTTCACAAATATGAATTTTTCCATGTTGGATTTTCCTCAAGCAGAGCACTGAAGTAGATTCAACTGATGTTAGTACAACCTAATAAGATGTGCACATGACTTTGAGAAGCATTCCTCATTAATAGAATTAATTTTTTCAATAGCACAGAAGTGAATAATTGAGTAGAAATTTCCCTTAAGCTATATCCCTTCTTCCCCACTTCCAGATAAATGCTTTTTCTGGAGCAGTGATTCTGAAATGTTATTGAGCATAAGAATCACCTGGAGGGATTGTAAATCAGATTTCTGGGCCTCACCCCTAGAGATTTTGATTCAGCTGGCCTGGGGCGTGGCCTGAGAATTTGCATTTCTAATAAATTTCCTGGTGATGTTTATGCTGCTGGTAAGGGGATCTCACTTTAAGAACCACTGTTTTAAGACTCAGATACAGCCCTCGCTGGTGTGGTTCAGTTGGTCGGAGGGTTGTCCTGTACGCCAAAAGGTTGGGGGTTTGATTCCCAGGCAGGGCACATACCTAGGTTGTGGGTTCAATCCCCAGTTGGAGTGTATATGGAAGGCAACTGATCACTGTTTCTCTCTCACATCAATTTCTCTCTTTTTCTCTCTCTAAAATCAATAAACATATTAAAAATAAGACTCATAGATACGGAGAACAGATGGGTGGTTGCCATAGGGGTGAAAAAGGTAAAGGAATTAAGAAGTACAAACTGGTAGTTACAAAATAGTCACAGGAATGTGAAGTATAGGGAATATAGTCCATGATATTATAGTAACTACGTATGCTACAGGTGGATACTGGAAATATCGGGGGAAATACTTTGTAAAGTATAAGATTGGCTAACCACTAAGCTGTACACCTGAAACTATTACAAAATAATATTAAATGGAAACTTTAATTGAAAAATAAAGTTAAGAACCCACTATTTTATAGTGTTTTTACTGTGTACACAAGACAGATATCTCTATAGCTCTGCATGTCTACACACAGATTATTATGAAGTAAACCATGCTTATAGTTTGTTTTCATTTAATGAAATATCCTAGACATTTTCCAACTCTGTAGATTAGGATCTATGTCATTCTTTTTAATGGCTGCATAGAATTCCATAGAGTGTCTGTACCATTATTTGTTCAACCTGTCTCTATTACTGGATGTTCAGACTGTTTCCATTTTTTCCTTCTACAAACAAATACTAAAGCTATTTTTATGTATCATTACACATTTGTGCTAACAATTCTGAAGAACAAATTCACAAGGATGGAATAGATGGGTAACAGTAATTACTTGCCTTAAATGATACACAACTGTTAAGTTATTCCCTTTGCCATAGAGTTTCTACCAAATTATATTCCTACCAATAGAATTTGAAAAATTCTTCAACACTGAGTATTAAGAATCACTTTTGTCTTTGCTTATCTGATAGGTAAAAAATGCTACGTTTTAATTTGTTTTTATTAGTAAAGTTGGCCATGGTATTTCTTCTGTGAGATTCCTGCTTATCCCCTTTGCCTGTTTACCCGGCAAAAGGAATCCACAGTGACAAGGCAGCTTCCTCACTGCATCCGGCATGGCTCGGGGCCCTGATACTTTGCTGAAGCAATTTGGAGGAGCACAGAAGAGAAACAGGAAACAAGCTACAGAAATGAACAAAAATGATTAAAAGAGTGAATTTAGAAAAGCAAGATGAGTTAAGATTGTTTAGGCAGGAGAAAAGACTTGAAGGGGCAGTGGAAAGGAGGAAAGCCTTATATTTCTGAATGATGAGTTTTTTCAGGAGGGTGTCTGATACATACTCATTCTGCCAGGGACGCGGACCAACTTTAATTCCCATAGGTGCGAATCATTGGGTGTAAGGTAGGTCTTTCTTATTATAAATGACAGTTCTAGTCAGCAGTTCCATTCTAGAGACATTTCAACTGAATTGGAGGTAAATTTGATGCAGTTTCTCCTACACTTCCAACTGTGGAGCATGATTTTCCAAACACCTCTGCGTTCCTCTTTTTAAGCTAGAGAAATTTAAAATACAGTGGTCAGGTCAATCTGATTTCATTTAATGAAATGTTTGGGGCTCTTTCCAGCTTACTTTCTGCTGTAGTGTTTGGAGCTGTCCTTCCTTCCCCTGAAGCTCTGCAGGGCTCCCCTATGGAGCTATATCCTCTGCCTGGATGGTGACTCTGGCGTCAGAATTAATATGACAGCAGCCCAGCCCAGCCCACAGCTGAGAGGTCCTCTCTGAGCAAGTGTTTTGCATTCAGGGAGTTTCCAGGGATTGGATCTAACCCAACTATCAGCCCATTTGCTCTCTGCCTCTGCCCCATTGCCACAATCTTGACTGTAATCTCGTTACTGGACTCTTTATCCTGTTCCCCAGAAAGCATCCTCTTGTACCCAAAGCATTAGTGAGCAGTGGCGGTGAGAGGGAGGTACTGTCAGGAAGCTCCGGAAGCCCCTGACTTTCTTCTCCCCTAAACAGGATTAAAAAGTCCAAGCTAGAAATTGAGGCAGTGTCAACTCCTCCCAACCCCTCCCCACTGCTACATGTCACCATCGACTAGGTCTTACCACATATCTCTAAAATATTTTTTTATCTTAATTATCTCTGGTTTAGTTTAAGTCCTTTTTCCCTTTCTTGAATGAATGCGTTGGCCTGCTGGCTTCCTCCAGTCACATCTCCTTCTAGTCCATTTAGTCATATAACCAACCATTCATTCATTCATTCATTCATTCATTCATCCATCTGCCGTGACGTGAGAACTGACTTTTCTTTGCCAAACACATTCAAGATATGCCACAAGACTGTGAGTTATTTACTATAGAGAATATGCCCAGGCAATCAGCCCTCTTGGTTCAAAGGAGTTGGGGGGGCTTTCTGGGGTGGGGCACCAAAGGCAGATTGGGCCTTAAAATATATGTAGATAATGAGAAAAATGCTGTCGATTGTCCATCCAGCAGTCATTCCTCATTCCTTCTTGCTGCAGTGGTGCTATTTGCTTACCTTCTCACATGCTCAGGAAGGCTCATCATCAGGAATTTTGCATCATTTAGGCCACTTTTATTTGGGTCTTCACTCACCTGCAGTCCAAAGTATTATGCAGCTTAGTGCAGGTGGGATGGCTATTTCCTGGCTTGCAGTCCTGGGATCATAGTAGGCTTTACTCATTTCTGCAGACTGCAGGGTGTATAATTAGTACCAAATCTGCAGCTTGGCCCGGTGAAGTGGGGGAGCAGGAGCTAGAACACGAGTCAGAGAGCCTCTCTTCCACTCCCATCTCATGCCAGGGGGTGCCCAGCGCATCCAGTAACATAAGGTCAGAGGTCAGGCAACTGATATAAATGAATGAAATAGGCCCCATTGCCTTATCAAATATGTAGGAATAGTCTTTATTTCATGAAGAAAGGTGCTCTCTAATTTTCCTTGATGCAGATGGACCTCTTGGTTACTTTTCTTTTTCTAATGGGAATGGAAAAAGAAAGAGTTCTCTATTGAAAAATAAACCACCCAATACTTAGGTTCCATGCTGGAGAGACAACAAGCTGTCCTGGGGGATGTGGGATGATAAAGAGTCACCATCTAAAGGGGCTGCCGTGGGGGCACCAAGTGGTTGTTGCCATATGGGAATCCTAAAGCAGTACGACAGGTCTTCTAATTTCTCAAGAGAAGCCTGAAATATGATTAAATTTTTTTTGATATCTTCCTTTGCTGAGAATGTGCATTATAGGGACACACATCTGGAAGCAGCACCTGAGACGGAGGCATTTGAGGTTAGGGGTGCAGAGCAATTGGGTGAAGATACAAGGAGACAGAGACAGAAGCATGGGCTTTGAAGGACATGCTGAATTGTGGTCTTGGTGGAAACTTGAAAGTGAGATTAAAAAGCACCCTATGGAGAATTCAAAAAAGCATAAAGAAGAAAATAAAAATCACATCCTGCTGTACTGGGAAAGCACTAACTTAAAAAAAAAATATTTTTACGAGGAGAAGGGAGGGAGAAAGAGAGGGAGAGAAACATCAATGTGTGGTTGCCTCTCGTGCACCCCTTCACCCCTTCCCAGGGACCTGACCCCTAGCTCAGGCATGTGCCCTGACTGGGAACCGAACTGGTGATCCTTTGGTTCACAGGCTGGTGCTCATTCCACTGAGCCACACCAGCCAGGGCAGAAAGCACTAATTTTTAATGTTTTCCCTTGCAGTCTTCTTTCCCCCTTTCTATAGTCTTCTTTCCTGACATTAGAATGTGAGCATTTCCCCCTCTGCAAAAGCTCTCTGCAAAATTACTTTTGAAATGCAACGTACAGTTTCAGAGCCCCAGCCTTGTCTCATGTCACTTTAAATATTCTAATTCTGCCCTGGCTGGTGTAGCTCAGTGGATTGAGCGTGGGCTGGGAACCAGAGGGTCCCGGTTCGATTCCCAGTCAGGGCACATGCCTGGGTTGCAGGCCAGGTCCCCAGTGAGGGCCATGTGAGAGGCAACCATACATTGCTGTTTCTCTCCCTCTCTGTCTCCCTCCCTTCCCCGCTCTCTAAAAATAAATAAATAAATAAAAATAAAATCTTAAAAAAAAAAAAATTCTAATTCTGACAAAATAAATGTCCTTCCTGAATCTTGGCTGTTTGTTCTGTTTGTTTCCTGTGTACTAGGTTCATCCATCACCTGCTATAATGGTAGAATACTGCACTCCACCCTGGGAGCAGGGTCGGGGGTGATAGGAAAAGATAAAAACCAGCAGGCGGAGAGAGAGAGAGAGAGAGAGAGAGATCAATCCAGGGGGAGGATCAAGGTTAAGCCAGCCATTGCAGATCTTTAGGTGGAACTAATATCACACCGAAGTTGTGCCTTGAGTGTGATTCCTTTGAGGAAAGCTCAATTAAGCATTGAGCCCTTTCTAGGTGTAAGCCCTGCAAGCTCCTGGGCTCCCTAGGGCTTCTGGGAGTGGGTAGAACTTCATACTCCTGCTAATCCCCGGTGGTGGGGCTAGGAATGAAAAAGGATCCAGGCAAATCTGTGCCCAGCTCTGGAAGGAGGCCTCACATTGCTCACTGAGCAGTGATTTCCGATGTTTAGTGAGTTAGTGCTTCAAGGCCCTCTAAGGTCCCCTCCAGGGCAGGGGCCCCCCGGGGTACCGGCAAGGGATGTGTGTGAGGAGGGCCTACTGAGTCCCTCAGGAATAAGGTCGTCACTGGCCTCTGTCTCATCTTTGTGTCTGTCACCTCTCATTGCCCTCTGGTTTAGGGGTGGGGGACCCTGGCAGACACACTATACCTGCTTTGTGACTTCATGTATCTCCCTGAGGGCACGCTCCCTGTGCCTTGTGCAATGACTGCTGAGTCGCCAGGCACAGGTCTGAATGCATTTCCCAGGCAGCCGGCGTGATGAAACCTGGCTGGCCCAGCTCCCCTGTGAACACTTGGCTCCCCTCGTCTTTACTGTGTTCTCTTAACAGCATTTGACATGGTAGTGGGAACCTACTTCGAAGGTCGTTCACAGCACACCCGGGCTGAGTGAGACCGTGCTTTGTGTGTGTATATAACATGAATCCCAGGGATCAATGAGGGCGAAGCCAACAGGACAAATAGAAGTGTAATGCAGATTGTTTATCCTGCCAATAATAATGAATACAATAGAATGCTATTGATAAGAAATGCTATTTATTAAGCATTTGCTATGTGCCAGTCTTTGGACTAAGAGCTTTTATGTATTAACTCATTTAAGCCTCACAAAATCTCTCTGAATTTAGGTAAAATTAATACCCTCATTTTCATAATGAGGAAATGGAGGCCCAGAGAAGTTAAGTAACCTGCCCAAGTTCATAGCGTGGGGGAGCCAGGACTTAATCACAAGCCTATGTACTTGACCATGAACACGCATTCATAGAAATTAACTATAAAAAAAAGAAAACTTTTAAGCAGTCATTCAAGTATCATTTTTAAAATGTTTATTTTTTCATTATAATTATTAATAAACTATAGAAAATGATAGCATCATCTAAACTAGAATCTAGACAGTGACTATTGGTTTGTATACTTTTTAAATTACTTACTTGTTAAATTAATACTTGTTTTAATATAATTGTCATACCATACATTCATTTCTGCACCTTAACTTTTCCCTTACATCAAGCCATAAATATTTTTCCATGTCATTAGTCTTCATAAATATTATTTAAAAGGTTTGCATTATACTCCATTAAATGATATGGCACAATTTACTTAGTTATTGGACCTTGAGGCTATTTTTGATTTTTACTCAATTTAAAAATAACAATATGATGAATAACATTCTGAGGAAAAGGTCTTTTAAAATCTTTGGGAATTAGTTTTTGACAGTATGGAACTATGAAATCAAAAAATCATTTAATTCTCTTGATATAGATGACCAGTTGCTTTGAAAAAGAATTTTTCCATTTATAATCCAAACGTTGGTATTTTTATCACAACCTCACCAGCAGTGGACTTTTATTATTATTATTATTATTTTATCCTCACCTGAGGACATTTTTTTCATTGCTTTTTAGAGAGAGGAGCATAAAAGGGGAGAGGAAGGGAGAGAGAAACATCAGTGTGGGAGAGAGGCATCACCTGCTTGCCTCCTGTAGGCGCAGGACTGGGGACTCAACCCACAGCCAAGCTCGTGCCCCAACCAGACTTGAACACACAACCTCTCAGACCCCAGACCAGGCCCCACCCAACTGAGCCACATTGGCTGGGTGGACTTTATTATTTTTAATCTTTGCTAATTTTGTAGGGAAAATATGGGATCCAGTTTGAAGTATTTTCATCAGTAGGGTTGAATTTTTCTCATTTGTTTGTTGACTAACAGTAATTTCTTCTAGAGTATTCATAGTCTTTGCCTGTTTGTCTTTTCCAGTCTTCATACATTTCAATTAACTTGTAGGAATTCCTTATATAAGAGAAAGAAGGGGTAGGGTTATCAAGGAACATGTATAAAGGACCCATGGACAAAGCCAAAGGAGGGTAGGATTGAGGGTGGGAGGTGGGGACGAGGGGTGGGGAAAAGTGGTGGTGGAAAAATGGAGACAACTGGACTTGAACAACAATAAAAAAAGGAAAAAAATACACACGTACATACAAAAAAAGAAAAGCAGTAAAAATTTAAAAGTTTATCATATTTCAAATGGTTGGGGCAGGGTGGTTATTAGTTATTGAATTTATGGTTACGTTTAAAATAAAACTTGATTTTTTTCTTAAAGAAGATATATCCTTTTGTTAAATCTGCAGCAATTATGTTTCTATTCTTTGACTTTTTAGTTTTACATATAGAAGATTATTTTTTTAATATATTATTTATTTTTAGAGAGAGGGAAGGGA
Organism: Micronycteris hirsuta; assembly: GCA_004026765.1. NCBI lineage: Eukaryota > Metazoa > Chordata > Mammalia > Chiroptera > Phyllostomidae > Micronycteris > Micronycteris hirsuta. The sequence goes on from PVJI01002016.1 coordinate 25,227, forward strand.
AGGGAGACAGAGAGGGAGAGAAACAGTGATGTATGGTTGCCTCTCACATGGTCCTCACTGGGGACCTGGCCCGCAATCCAGGCATGTGCCCTGACTGGGAATCGAACCGGGATCCTCTGGTTCCCAGCCCCCGCTCAATCCACTGAACTACACCAGCCAGGGCAGAAGATTAAATTTTTATACATAGGAAAGTCTTCTTTTCCTCTGTGGTATTTTCAGTTACCTTGTCTACCAAGTTGGGAGTGTCCTTCCACAAGCTTGGTAAATGCTCACTTCTATTCTCTTATTTCTTTCTCATGTTTTGAACTTTTTATATCTCATTTTAAAATGTATCTAATTTATTGTGGTTTTGGTATATAAGGTGAGGCTCTAAAATGATTTTTTGTAACTAATGACCAGTTTTTAAGCTCCATTTGTTGAAAAATCCTTTGTGTCTCAATTGATTTCTTTACTTTACCATTTTATATTTATTACTATTAAATTGTTAAATTAATATGTCTATATCACACACATATATACTGTTGCATTCTTCTTTTTTTTTTTTAAAGATTTTACTTATTTATTTTCAGAGAGAGGAGAAAGGAGGGAGAAAGAGCAATGTATGGTTGCCTCTCACATGGCCCTCACAGGGGACCTGGCCCGCAACCCAGGCATGTGCCCTTGACCGGGAATCGAACCGGGACCCTCTGGTTCCCAGCCTGCGCTCAATCCACTGAGCTACACCAGCCGGGGCTCTCTTTTATTCTTACAGTTATTGTTTTATTTATCAGTTTTCTAAGTTTTAAGGTCTATTAGTTTTACTTTTATCATTATTCTAAATTTTCTTTGCCATTTTTATCATAAAACATTTAGTAAAATTCTCGTCACAAATTCCCATTGGGATTTTAATTAGAATCAGATAAAATCCATTATACATTGGAAAGAAATGAAAACTTTATAAATATTAATTATCCTTTTCAAATCAGGAACATGATCTGCTTCTACTTAAAAATATTTTTGACTAAAGTTTAATAGTTTCTTCTTACACGTTCTACATATTTCTTAAGGTCATTTCCAGACACTTTATTTATCTGTAGTGTTAATGAGATCCCTTTAGGGGATCTTTATTGAATACCTATCATGTACTAGGTTCTGTTCTAGGTCCTGGGATTTTAATGGTGTGCCACGATGGGTACATCAGGCCCTCATGGATCTTACAATGTGGGAGAGACCAGTGTTAGTCTGACAGTCACGCTAATGGGTGTTTAGCCACAGTCTGGGATAAGAGCACTGAAGGAATGATGTCGGGTACCATGACAGCACATTATAAACAAACAAACAAACAAACAAACAAACAAACAAACAAAACACCTCTAGGTTGGCCAGGAAGGGTGAAGGAGAACTTCCTGAGGAAATAACAGAGCTGAAATGTTACTAATTATTGAAAAGTTTATTATATTTAGTCAATATATTGAACTCTTTAATTGCAAAAATTTCAGTTGCTTTGCTAGGGTTTTCTAAGTGTGCAATTAAATTATAATATTTCCTCTTTATCCTGTATTTTTAATTTGTTTCATGTCTATTGTACTAGCCAGATCTTTCCAAATAATGCTGAGTAACTATGACAATAGTGGAAAGTTTATGATTTTTAAAATAAACGACTTAGTGTTTCAACATTAAGAATGATGGTGGCTATTGGTTTGAAAAGACCAATCCTGTTAAGATGGCAGACTCTTTTCCAGCTAGTAGATTTTATATTTTTCATTGGAAATGAGGATTGGATTTTATCAAATGCTTTAGGAAAATATTGATTCAAACATAAAGTTTTTCCAATTGACTTATTATAATGTATTTTTAACTGCCCCTCAAACTTGTAGTCCTGGCATATGCCCTATTGGTTGTGATATTTTTCTTATACTTCTAATAAAAAAACTATACTTCAAAATTAAAAATCTAAAGTTGTATTTAGAATTTTAAAATATCCATTTAGCTATAAATGAGATTGAGCTATATAGTTTTTCTCTCTTTCTCTGTTGTTTGGACACCAATCATATTGGTTCAAATTTGAAATGTGCATCTTTCTGATCTCTGGAATGATTGTTATCTCATGGGGGGAGAAAAGAAAAACTTTTCTAAGCATGACAGAAACCCAGAGCCAGTTAAGGAAATAGGTAAATTTGGATACACATATTTTTTTAGCAGGGCAAAAGACACCATAAGTCAAAAGACAAGTCAAAATACTTGGGAAAGTATTTGTACCAGAAATGACAGAGAAATAATGAATACCACACAAAAGATTTGACAATTAAAAATGAAGAAAGAATATAAATAATTCAGAGAAGAGGAAATTCAAATGACGAATTATCATATGACAAGATGCTCAAATGCATTGTCAGAAAAAATGTAAATGAAGCATTATACTTTTTTTTTAACATATCAGACCAGAAAAAATGAACAAGGCTTATTATATTTAGGGTTGAGAAGGTTCAGAAAATGGAAACTTTTTTTATGATGGAAGTATGACTTACTTTATTTACTTGGAAACCATCCTGGTAATATCTATGAAAATGATATATGTACCCCTATGTTCATTGTAGTGTTATTTACAATAGCCAGGACATGGAAGCAACCTAAGTGTCCTTTAATTGATGAGTGTATAAAGATGTTGTATGTATATACAATGGGATAGTACTCAGCCATAAAAAAGATGAAACATTGCCATTTTGACAACACGGATGGATCTTGAGAGTATGATGTTAAGTGAAATAAGTCAGGTGGGAAAGGACAAGAACCATATGATTTTACTCATATGTGGGATATAAAATAAAGAGCAACAAGTGAAAAAAACAAAACAAATAAACTCATAGACAACAGGTGATTACCGGAGGGGAAGGAGGTGGAGGGAAGATGGAGAAGATAAAGTGGGTCAATTATACGGTGATGGAAGGAGATTAGACTTCGGGTGGTGAGCGCACAATGGATGTATTATATAATACATGTGATGTATTATAAAATTGTATACCTGAAACTTATATAAATAATGTCATCGGTTACCTCAATAACTTTAATTAAAAATATAAAGTACACTGTATGGTAGACACTGTTAGTTACTTATCCAAAATCCACAGTTTTTTTTCCTTGCCACTAGAATCCTCATTTTGTTTCTGGAAGCAAGGTGATAAATTGTAATTGATTTGTCATCATGACAGTCCTGTTGTTTTCTAGTTACTCCATGTCTCGGTCTCCCTTGCAACCAGCGGCGGTCCTATGACCAGTTCTGGTTAATACAATGTAAGGTGAGGACTGCGGCAGGCTCTCTGGGAAGGCCTCTACTTTGCTGACAGAAGATCTAACCATGGGTGTTCTTACCTCTCCCCCTTTACTTTGAGGGTAATCATGATCGATCCTGGAGTCGTAGCCGTCATCTTGTAACCGTGAGGGGATGAGCACAGAACAAAATGCCAACGTGCTGAGATAGCAGAGCAGGAAAACCTAAGCACTTGGGATTCTCAACCAATACCTGTTACCATTTACCTCCAGACCCTTGTTATGTGAGAAAAACAAACCCTTATTTATTTAAGCCTCTATTAGGACTGGTAATAATACAGGAACAGTGTTGATACTGGTAACCAAATACCAGCGGGGGAGCAAAAGTAGGTTTACAGTTGTTCATATGAAAAATAATATAATAATAAATAGTAATACAAGAATAAGCTGTGGTTTGTATACTTGCAACTGTAAACCTAATTTTGCCCCACCCTGTATACCTCTAATCAGATACATACATATATTTTGACCCAGCCATTTCTATGTGTGACTCCATCCTTAAGAAATGAAAGTACCTGTGTGTAGAGATTTATGTATAGCACTGATTTTGGAAGCAAAGACTTAAGAACAACTGGAGTGTCTATCAATAGCCATATAGCTAAATAAAATGGAGTGTATCCATACAATAAAATGCTATGTAACTATGAGAAAGAATAATTTAGACTGATATCTATTGATGTTGAGGGATGTTCATGATATATTATGTGAAAAAGAGCAAATTAAATAGTTAACATTTATAATAATGCATTTGTTTGTGAAAAAGATCTGATATATATGTATAAATGTTTGTATATGCCTACACAAATGAATAAAAATACCTGCAGGACTGAAGGAAGTTACACAATTGAGCAAAACAAGCCTGGTAGAAAAAAATAAGCTGCCCTAAGTATTATCAAGCTTTATTTTTATTGACCTATGAATAAAAACATCTAATGTGATATAAATAGACATGATATTGGCAATGATATTTTTGTCTTCTCATAGTTTCTTATTCCTTCTTTGTAGAACATGAATTTTAATTTTATCTCCCCCATATCAAGAATTCAAAGATAGGTTTTATTTTCTTTTTAATGATGTGGAGGCAGAAATCAGTCTTGAATCCTTTACCTGGTAGTGAAACTTAGTTTTCAGAATGAAAATTATCTGTTTAAAAGTGGAATGTTGCTCAACAGAGACAGTGTTTGCACATTAAAAAAAATTAAATAGGGTAATCATCACAGGAACACATAGATTTCTGGTATGCCAATGTCTTATTTAGTTTTCAGTGCCAGATTTTGAAAATTCTTTGTAGTTCTTCATCCAAGCCATCAGTATTAACCAAGAAAGACAACTGAGTAATGTTAATCTGTTTTCATATCTTTAATATCAGAGGCTCATTTAAGGAACTCAATCTTTACCTCCTCAATTTAAGAACGAACTTCAGATCATCACTTTCATTAAGAGAAACTGATTTTGTGTAGGAAAGTGAGCCAGGTTATTTCACATCACACGAGTTTCCCAAAAACATAATATCTCTAGAATGAACAAGTCCAATCATACTTTTGAGGAGCTACTTGTGAATGCCCTTCAAAATCATTTTGAAGGTATTCTCTTGACAAAGAAAAATGCCAAGAATTGATCCCATTTTAATTGGTGAGCTGAGACGGAGACCTTTCCTCAGACAACATCAATGATGTAATTCCCCTCAACATTAAACTCGCATTTACATCAGGACACTAGGTAGCCACGTAACCTCTGTGTCCGCTGGCCACCGTACCGTGCTGCCAATGCATTGCACAGTGAGCTGTCAGGGTGAGCCAGACTGGGAGTCTAGTACACAGAGTTGATCACTACATTCATCATGTGTTCTCTCCTTGCTGTTTTAGCAACAAAGACATTCCTGGGGGATGACACAATGGATTTAAATTCTGCTTCCTTGCTGAGTGCTGCCACCCTGGAAGTTTAAGTTTCATAAGGTAGTCAGTCGCACGCTAACGTCAACTTCACAACAGCACTGTTTGCAGTTGTGCTGACTAATTACGACTTGTCTACATTAAACTTTTCAAGAATGTTCTCAACGCAAAATAATTTATCCCTCAATGTTGTCTAAAATGAGCACCTGTCCAAAGATTCTTGTGTGAGAAACCCAAAAAACCAAAACCAATGAATGACACCTGTTGGATTGCATGAATAAGCATAGCTAGCCATATGACATCATTTAGGTCTATGCTCTCTTCAGTTATAAGAAAATATCACAAATTATTTGTTTCTAACTAATTTGTCTTTTATCATGCTGATCAACAGTATTTTCAGCAAATGGATTTGTGTGGAGACAAAAACAATCAAAATCTCGGTCTATTTCTTTGGTTCATCTGATGAAAAAGTTAGACCTTTTTCATCTGATTGCTTTTCCTTTTTTATGTAATGTGGTCTTTAGTTGTCTTTTTATGTTGTTTTAATAATAGCTTTATTGAGATTTATATACTATAGAATTCATCCTTTTTAAGTATACAATTTAGCAGTTTTTCGTATACTCACGAAGGTGTGCAACCATCCCCACTGCTGAATTTTCGAACATTTTCAATGCCCCAGGAAGAAACTCTGTCCCCATTAGTAGACGCTCTCTCCTCCTCTCTCCCAGCCTCACACAATAACTAACCTGTGGCTTTGCCTATTTTATATGTTACATATTTCATGAAAATAAAATCATGTAATATGTGGTCTATTGTGACTGACTTCTTTCACTTAGTATGTTTCTAAGATTCATTTTTGTCATAGCACATCTCAGTACTTCATTCTTTTTTTTTGCCATATAACATTCCATGATATGGGTATACCACATTTTAAAAAATCCACTATCAATTGATGGACATTTCCCCCTCTACTTTTTAGCTATTATGAGTAATGCTGCTATAAACATTCATGCACAAATTTTTGTGCGACATATATTATTTCTCGTGTTTATGCCTAGGAGCATGATTTCTTAATAACATAGAAACTCTACGATTAATAAGTTAAGGAATTGTTAAACTATTTCCAATGCGGTTACATCATTTCATATCATACCAGCAATGTATGAGGATTTTAATTCCTCCACTTCCTCACCAACACTTATTCTTATCGGACTTTTTGATTCTAACCATCCTAGTGGGCATGAAGTGCTATAATACTGTGGTTTTTATTTGCATTTCTCTGACGACTAGTGATGTTGAGCATCTTTTCATGTGCACAGGCCATTCATATATGTCCTTGGAGAGACGTTTATCTAAATCCTTTTCCTGTTTCTAACTGTGCTGTCTTTTTATTGTTGTGTTATGAGTTCTTTATGTGTTTCAGATACTTGACTGTTATTGGATATGATTTAAAAATATTTTCTCCCATTCTGTGGATTGTCTTTTCATTTTCTTGATTGTGTTCTTTTATATACAAAAGATTTTAATTATGATGGAATCCAATTTATCTATTTTTTTCTGTTGTTGCTTGTGCATTTGTCTCTCTTGAAGAACCATTTCCTAACCTAAGGTCACAAGATTTACTCCTATGTTTTCTCTAAGAATTTTATAGTTTTAGTTCATGTTTAGGCTTATGATCTGTTTTGATATGGTATGAGATTAGGGTCCAACTTCCTTCATTTGCAGGTGAATGTCCAGTTGTCCCAGCACCGTTCGTTGAAAAGACTACTCTTTCTCCCATTGTATTATCTTGGCACGCTTGTCAAAGATCAGTTAGCCATAGGTGTATGGCTTAATTTCTGGACTTTCAATTCTATTCCACTGATATATTCTTTTTTTTTTTTTAAGATTTTATTTATTTATTTTTAGAGGGCAAGGGAGGGAGAAAGAGAGGGAGAGAAACAGCAATGTATGGTTGCTCCTCACATGGCCCTCACTGGGGACCTGGCCTGCAACCCAGGCATGTGCCCTGACTGGAAATCGAACCGGGATGCTCTGGTTCCCAGCCCGCACTCAATCCACTGAGCTACACCAGCCAGGGCCCACTGATATATTCTTTAGGTCAATTTTAGCCATGCTTGTGTCAGTGCCATGCCGCCTTAAGTACCACTGCTTTTGTAGTCAGTTTTGAAATCAGGAACTGTGAGTCCTCCTACTTTGTTCTACTTTGTTTTGTCTGTTCCCGATACCCTGCAATTCCACAAGAATTTTAGAAATCAGCTCATTAGTTTCTATGAAAAAGTCAGCAGATATTCAGATAGGGATTGCTTTCAGTCTGTGGATCAATTTGGGGAGTACTGCCATCTTAATAATGTTAAGCCTTCCAATCCATAGACATGGCATGTGCTTTGGGTGTGTTGGGAAGGCTCTGCATCGGGGCTGTTGGTAGGCTCCAGAGAGAGTGAGGTGTAAGCCTGTTCTGAAAGGAACAGAAGTTTGCCCAGGCAAAAAAGCAGACCAAGCCGTTCCCAGCAAAGAGAACTTTGAAGGTAGAGAAGAGTGAGAGGGGCCTGGTAGAGCTGAAGATTAAAAATAGCTTGAGAGTGGAGGCTGCAAATGGACGGTAACCTGCAGACAGATTTTTTTTTTTTAAAGATTTTATTTATTTATTTTTTAGAGAGAGGAGAAGGGAGAGAGCAAGAGCAATGTATGGTTGCCTCTCACATGGCCCTCACTGGGGACCTGGCCCGCAACCCAGGCGTGTGCCCCAACTGGGAATCGAACTGGGACCCTCTGGTTCCCAGCCCGCGCTCAATCCACTGAGCTACACCAGCCGGGCTGCAGACAGATTTTTGCCGGGGCCAGAGTGGTTTATAAATTTGAGTCACAAGTAGAGATATTTTATTAGAAGTAGAGATGTTTTATGAAAAAGCCAAGGTTGCCTGCTTCTCTTAATGAAAACAAAAAAGCTGGCCACCCGGCTGGATATCCACCGCCAGCTGGAACTAAGCGACCACCCCCTCAGAAGAGGTCTGTGCACTCCAGTTAATCAGTGTTCACCTCCCAGTCCAGATTCAGACAGATGGGCATTCACACTTTCATCAAGCAGTTGCAATAATTCAGACCACCAGTTTCTTGGCATTTTAATTTTTAGCTTCTGGTTAAGCATTTTTGGAGATTAAAGAGCTGGGCATGGGTGGGGGAGTTTGGCGGAGTTAAACGAGAGGAGCAGTGGTGTACATGAAGTGTGCTGAGAGCTGGAGCTAGGGACAAAGGCCCTGGGGGCCTAGTGCTGGGGGTAGTTATTCAAAAGCACAGCATTGGGGCAGGGAGGGAGGGGGGCGGCTGAATCAGAAGCCAGAGAGTGAGAGAACTCGAGGGAGCTCATCCACAGGGACCAGGCTCCAGGCACAGGGCAGAGGAGGGTGCAGAGTGGATGTGGGAGGGCAAATCACCAGCATACTAGGCATTTGGGTATGGAGAAAGCCAGGAAAAGCCCTCTCTGAGTGACTTAGGCTATGGTCTCTGTATAGGGCCCCTCCTAAGGCATCTCCAAAGCCAGCAGGTGGGAGGAAAGGAGTCTGGGTGGAGTCTGAGAAGCCCTTTCAGAGCTGTGAAGTCCTGGGAGGCCACAGAACCCACAGCAGGACAAGGGGAGGGCAGAGGCTCAAGTTTGGGTGCACAAAGACTGTTCCAGAATGGCACTGTAGGAGGGGGAGGCCTGAAGCGTGGGGACAGCTCATAGTTTCATGGGCAGGAGACGGTGGTCAGAATGCTGGAGATGGACCAGCTCCCAGAGGTTTTCTGGCTCATGTTCCACCAGGGGACCCTGGTGCCCCCCCGTGGCCACTCAGCCTCTGTTTGATTGTTTCGGTGTTGGGGGGTACACTGGCCCAGGAGACTGCCAGTGCCAGGAGGTGGCTCTCATGAAAAGACTCTCTATGGAGGGAGGGGAGGGGAGAGGAGAGGATGCAGACAACTGTAATTGAAAAAACAATAAAGTAATAAAAAAAAACAATGACATATTTCACAGATACAGAATAAATATTTCAAAAATGTAAAAACAAAACAAAACAAAACAAAACCCTCTATGGAGCCGAAGTCAACCTTTTTGCTCCTGGCCCTCCTCCTAAGGCCAGACCGAATGCCTTCCTTTGTCTGAGGACAATTTTCCTCACCCCTCTGGGTCCTTAACCACATCTAAAGGTGGTGTTCTGGGACGATGACTCTGGATGTGGCCCCATTTGCCACTGGCTCTCTGAAAATACAGCTTGAAAGTCACAGGAGGATGGGGATGGGGCCTCCCTTGGCCCTACATTGATGGCATTTAGGGTTACACTAGATTTTTTTATTCCAAGCATTAGGCTGTGCAAGTGGGAATTTATAAGCTTTATCTCAACAACTCCCTGAGCTAAACAGGAGAGATCCAAATAGGTGCAGGAGGCTCAGCGAGAACCAGTAATGTCCCAGGTAACACCATCGGCAAGAAGCTGGGCTGCAGCCAACCCCAGGTCTTTGCCTCTGAGCCTCCTCCCACCACTGGGGCCCAGAGCCCTGTGCTCTGGCCGGGGGGCTTCTTTACAAAGGCAGGTTGTAGAGTGTGTGGCATTTGCCCTGTTCTGGTGGGACGGGGTTTGACTGATGCTGGCTCCTACAGCACAGTCCTTCTGGGATGTCCCATTGTCAGACCGGAGAAGTCCCACTCTGGGACGTGCAGGGCAGACCAGCCCCAGGTTAGTAGAGCTGTTCCCTTGCCCGGCTCTCAACTCCACCTTCCTGACCTCCTGAGAGGGGCTCCCCCACAGGACTAGAACCTGCCATGGAGGACTTCAAGGCAGCAGGGGCTCCTCTCATCCCAGGTTAGTTATGCAGCTGCACATCAGGGCCCGAAGCTTCCACCAGAGCAAACGTCCCTGAAAGAGGCCTTTCCGCACTCTCCTATTTCCCTTCCAGTATAACTGTTGCTATGTCTTTACTCCCAATGCAAAATACGGCTTTCTAATAAGCCACCACCCATTTGTGTATGACCTCGGGCATCAGCCATGTGATATTCCTCATGGTCCCTGTCCCCAAATGTGTTTTCTCACTTCTCTGCCTTAGACGACCCCACTTGAAAGGAGGCCCAAGCCTCCAAGTGTCCCCAGGGGCTAACATGTGCTGGATATTAAGGACACCTAAGCATGGGCCAAGGTGGACACCCCGGGTGAGTACGCTGTACTCTCCGCCCCAGGCATCAAACCTCTCAGTGCCATCAGCATCCTGGGGCCTGGTGTAATCCCGAGGGCAGTAGGAACTGGATTAAAATCACTGGGAGAGATTAAAAAAATGCCCAAGGTCTGTTTTTAAAAATAGTCACGGGGTTGTAAAATACAGCACAGGGAACATAGTCAATGATATTGTAATGACCACGTGTGGTGCCAGGTGGGTCTGAGAATTTCTACGGAGATCATTTTGTAAGGTACGTAAATATCTAATCAGTATGTTGTATACCTGAAACAAATAATCCACGTCAACTACAATTGAAAAATAAATTTAAAAATACGCTCAGGGTTCATTCTCACAGATTCTAGAATTCAGTTGACCTGGGGTGAGAGACACCAGCCTAGTGGAATAGGATTGCCAGACCCAGTTCGTATGACCAATATGCATGTCCTTCCCTAGTTCTAGAGGTGAAAGCTCATGCCAGAAACCTCGGGGCCTGCCTGAGTAGCAAGTCCTGCAGAGAGCAGATGCAGGGGCGGGCAAAAGTAGGCTTACAGTGGTACGTCCACAAAACAGTTTTTTCTTGTGTTACTAATTTTTAATTGTTGTTCAAGTACAATTGTCTCTACTTTCACCCCATCACTCCCCCTCCTCCCACCCATTCCTACCTTTCACTCTTAAAACCTACCCCCTTTCTCTTTGTCCATTTGTCCTTCATACATGTTCCTTGATGGCCCTTCCCCTATTATCCCCTATTATCCTCTCCACTCCTCTCTGGTTACTGTCAGTTTGCTCTTTATTTCAATGTCTCTGGTTGTACTTCATTAATTATTGTATTATTTTGCATATGAACATTGTAAACCTACTTCTGCCCACCCCTGTGGGGGAGGAAGTTTCAGGAGACAGGGAGAGTGCTGGTGCTAGAATCCAGGCAGCTGCCAAGCAGGGAGCTCTGAGCCAGGGAGGAGGCAAGGCTAGGTCACATCCAAACTCCCCCAAACTGGGCCAGGTAGGAGTCAGGGCATACAAAAACCAGGCAAAACAGGGATGCTTTTGGGCCAACAGCATCCAAAATACTAGGCCCACACAGTCCAGAACTTGGATTCAAGCTGGCAACTGCAGGTCACCTAAATAAATGAAGGGAGGTCTGGCTCGACTCCATGTTCATAGGTACTTTTTCCTGAAATGGGTCCTCAGCACTCCAGACAGTCCAGTGCACCTGTCTGACCAGGACCAGGGACAGCCACTGGGCACTGGTCTGGCAGGCAGGCAGGCCATCTTGGCAGGAACAGGGCTTGCAAATCGGGGAGGAAGAGAAGAAATAGGACAAGTAGAAAATTCCATGGGTTGAAAATAAGGCCTGAAGATGTCCCTGAAGACTAAATAGGGCCACGAGGTGGAATACCAGGTATGGGTAGCAGGTCTTGCCCTCTCTCTCCTAAGAGGTGAGGGAGGTTCTATTGAGGGGAAGGTGCCTGGATGTCCATCTTCCTGCAAGCTAGGCAGATACCAAAGCCCTTTTGGGCCTGGACAACAGTCCCTACCCACTTATTCCTGGCTACAAAGTGCCATGCCTTCCTTGGGACTGAGATCTCGGGCCATTCAGCAACTATTTCACTCTCCACTGCTTCTGCGTGAGCTTCTCATAGGTTGCACATGTGAGGTCCCCACACAGGATAGAGCACAGAGGCTTAGCCATGGGAATTCAAGTGCAGTGAGGCTTATAAGAACTGGGCTGACAGTTTCAGGACAATTCCTTGCAGTTAGAAACTGGGCAGTGCTGAGCTGCAGGCGGGTGAGTAGGGGCGGGGCAGGAGATGGACAGGCTTTTTTTTCTTCAACTAAGTTGAGCAGAGAAGATCCAAATAAATGCAGGTCTTTAATCAGAACATACTTTCTGATAGCTATTAACTTTGGACATTAATGGGTAAATTGTGTTAGGTTTTATTTCTGCAAAGCCTTTTCCTAAAAACTGTAGCCCCACAGTAATTTGCTCACTGAGTCCTAAAAGCACAGCGGTTCTCAAACTTGACATTATGTCAGAATAAGCTGAAAGGTGAAGGGGGCATGGCGCACTTCTAGAGTCTAAGAGGTTTGGGGTGGGGCCTGAGAATTTGCATTCCTAAGAAGTTCTGATACTACCAATACTGCTGGTCTGGGGGCAACAGTTTGAGAACTACAGCTTTTAACTCATAATCTCTACCTTACAGTTAACTATTTGTATCTTGTCTAGAACTGATCCAGAATTATTTTCTCCATGTCAGTCTGTCTTCCCAGTCAGATCTCAATTCCCTGGGGCAGGGATTGTGTACTTTATATTTTCCTTTACATCAGTTGGCTTATGTTGGACACATACTAGATGAAATATTATATATTGAGAAGAACTTGAAGGAATTTGGTTCCTTCAAGCAGACTGGGATCAACTCTGTTTCATTTTAGGGTCTCCACATTTTGAAAAAGAGCATCTGATTTTTTTTTCATTCACATTTGCAGAGAATCTTAACATCTCAATCTCACAAAAGAAAAGTTTCAGTCGTGATTTAGGAAAAAAAGAATTCATTCCTTCATTTTTCCAAACAATGTACAGTATAACGGAACGACAATGCGCATGACTAAAAAATGCAACTGCATTTTATATTTCTCACTACTTTTTAAATAATTCAGATATTAAGGAAAAGAACTGCTAATCACATTAATGCATTACAGAAATCAAAATTAACTTACCACACAAAATAAATTAAAACATTATTAAATATTAACCTTTTCAGTGCAACATATACAGAAATCAGAGTAATAAGTTCTTTAAAAAAAAAGCATCAGGTTTGTTATAATAAAGATAATGAAAAGTTGAACACTTCGGTCAGTTATTACATTAGAAAGAGGGGTTGCTTTTCGGTACTGTGTGTGTGCGCTCACCGCTGGGCCTTTCAGAAAGCCTGGTGAAGTCGGTGGCTACAGAGAACAGGTCTCATGTTAGAACGTTAAGAGTGAGCATAGGTGTCCATCTGTTTCTGTGATGACCCCGTGGTCCTGGGCTTTTGAATCATCTCCTGACCCCCCTTGACTGAGCAGGTTGGAAGAAATCAAAGCCCAGAGCCTACTAAGAGGTCAGTGTGCCCTGAGCAGTGTTGGAGCCTGGTTGACCCCTTCCTGCCGAAGTGCCTGAAACAGCAACCACTGGCCCATGTGCACCGAGACCTAGTTGAACGACCTAGTTGAAGATACCAGACCCTTTTTTCCACCTGCCGAGAATAGTCCCCCAGGAAGCTCTAGAACCACACCTTCCCCTCCTTCACCAAAGGGGGTGGGGGGGTGTCAATCCCACCTCCTCCTCCTTTCTCAGGAAGATAGACTCAGGGGACATTCTGCCCAACTCTTCTGTTGGAACACAACGGCAAGCTCATATCTTGCTTTTTTCCACTTGTGGCCAGACAGGCTGGTGTGTATCTTCCATCTAGAAGACAATGTTTTCTGCCAGTGTGCTTGAAGAAGTCATGGTCTGTAGAACTGGCTCTGTAAAAGATGTAGAAGCACCTTCTCCATTTTTTTTTAGGAATTCTTTCATTTCTCCTGAGACAGACATTGAAAACAGCTTTGATCCCTGCTCCCAGGTGTGTGACTACCTATCAGGTCAGGTCTTGGGAATGAGTCCCTAGTTATCATGAACACTTAGCTTTCTAAAGAGCAAGGGAACACAAGGAACCTATGGACATGGATTAGAAGTTGCATTTTTAACCTGAGACGGGAGCATTTTACAACTAACTAAAGAAGTACCAGTGCATGAGATGGCACAGGAATCCAAGCTTGTTGGCCATCTGATTTCTAGAAGAGAAATAACTAAAGAAGCAAGGCTGTGTCATATCCTGGTGGTTGGACAAAGGTCCAACAGGTCCACCTTGACCCCAGACTCTGCTTCCAGCTCTTTTCAGACCTAGTTTACAGAGGACTGGCCTGAGAGGCATGTCTAGAGTTGCACACATTCGAGCCTGCTCATTGCATGGTTGTGCAGGCACAAGGAAGGGGTTGCTGGTGGCTATGACTTGTTGGACCTGAGGACCAGAGCATTCACAGACGCTAAATCCGAAGTCCCCACGGGGAACCAAGAAGGTTCCTTCTGCTTCTATCCATGTTTCCTCACACCTCTGCAAAGGCTCTTGGAAGCCTACAGACTGGACACTAACCCTTCCATTCATTAGGTGAAGAAAGCCCCACAAACATTTTCACATCAGTCCATATTCTTTAACGGCAATCAGACCTCAAAGAATCTCCAAAAGACTGAGAAAGATTGTCCTAAAGTAAAAATGTGACCTCAAGTTAACAAATAACACTACTCCACTTCCATTAGTCTCTCTGAACAGGAATCTCAGACTGTCAGAGTCTGATGGGAAAAGTGACACTGGAGTCTATAAGCCAGCGACAATTGGATTGGTCTCTGTGAGAGCAGCTACACATACCAGCCTCAGCCCACATATCTGTTGCTGTAGGACTGGTCCAGGGAATGTAAACTTAGGCCTATTTTCTTTTGTAATTAAAACCTGGGAACCGCATCAATCACGTGGTTGGGGGGCCAACTGGTGAACATATCCCATTTCTGCTCTCAGAGCATTGGGTGCACCATGGTTCAGTGGAAGTGCTGAGGTTAAGACATGGGTCATAAAATTGTCTCAGCTGTAAGAAAGGGAGAGAAAATTCATTGAAATAGACAGACTGGGAAAGAAGAATTAGGGGAGGACAAGATTAGCTGGTAGAAATTTCAAGCCGACTTGACATATTTTAATGGTCACTTCCATGATGTGAGGAGCTCGATGCACTGAAGGATTAATAGGTAGAAATCTTTCATTTTCCCCAATTATTAGTAAATAAGACTTCCTTCACATGAGTTTACATATTATTTCATTGTTATTCCATTCCCAAATTTTAATGACAGTTCCTAGGGATGTGCACCTGGCTGCTTAGTGGGAGGGGAGCAGTGATTTCCACAGGCCGGACAGTGGGCTGGGATGTGCCCCACACCCAGGAGGATAGTTCCTCCCTTCTCTGAGGGAAAAGTGATACCCTCATGGTGGAGACGGCTTGTTAGAGCTTTGAAAAACAAACAAAATCACTGGAATATTTCTCCTCATGCTTAAAATAAATAAAAAAGTTAAATTTCTCCTTTCAAAAATGAAGTAACAAATCAACCAAGTGACAAAATGGAAAGTAAATGACCAGTCCCCCTTTCACGGATGTGGCCCCAAATGCCCGTGGCTCGCAGCTGATGCTCTGTTTCGTGGCGCACTCTCGGAAGCCTCTTGAGGAAGTTAATATACTTAATCATGGAGCAGTGTAGTGAGTATTGTGTTTAACCCGTGTAGACACACACATGCATTTTTCCTCTCTTCCCCGACAGAGGTGACAAATCTGTGCTGCTGGATCGGCTAACTTTTCCACCAGAATGTATCTGGGGGCATTTACCTGCTTTGTATCTTAAATGGCACAATGTCTGAACCCCACTCTTTGCTCCCATCAGTGACTCAACTTCTGCTTCCATCTCTGTACGTTGTGGGTGGCTTTTCCAAAGAAGACACACAGTTTTAATCAGTACTATATAACTTTGCAGCCAGCAACACATCCATCATTCATGTAGAAGTCTAAAAGAGTTTTATGCTTTTTACATTGGTTTAAGAGATTAAAAATAAAACCATCATCCAGCTAATAAATAAGAAATCATCTCCAAGGGTGGCGATGATTTGGGAAGGTCCTCAGCATTATATGTATGTCTGTGGAAGACGGTGGGCTGGTTGAGGGTCTTGTGGACGGAGGACAGGCACAGCTCCTCTTAAAGTTGGCATCCTCATACAGCAGTGAGCAGTTACCCTTTCTCCACCTTCTTCCCCAATAAGTGGATGAGAAAAAGGTGTAACAACTACAAGAATCTCCAGTGTTGGGCAAGCTGCATGCTGCTGTGGGCCCATTAAAAAGAAACACAGCCGGGCATCCGTGAATGGTAGGAGACAAGTACACCTGGACTCAGACGCCGGCTGATGCACACACCTTATGTGGGTAAACGGGAAGTCCACTCCTTGCAGTTCATTTTTGACTAGTCTTTAAATTGCGATCCACTGATTTCCTTTCTAGGTCACACTGAATAACCCCCAAGCAGACAGAGTTCTTGATAGAGTTTTGAAGGAAGGCCCACAAAAGACAAAAGGCTGCACAGGTGATCCAGGCAGGGCAGGAAGGTCTGCTGCGCATCCCGGGCATCCCTTGCTGAGTCATTCTGAAGAAGTTCTTTCTTGATCAGGGCTGCCGCAGTCCATCTGGCTGAACTCCTTCTCTGGGCTCTTCAGACCACTGTGAGGAAGGAAGAACAGGTTAAGCTCTGTGGGCCAAACCCCAGCCATGCTGGCAAAACAGGTTTGAGACAGAATCGTGGAGATATATCAGCCAAGGTCACCAAGATCTCTCGGGCAGTCAGACCCAAGCCCAAGTTTTGCTGGTTCAACTTCAGGGACAGAAGCTTCTGAAACAGCTTTCAGTGCCAAAGAAAAGGCTGACCAAAACTGAAATGAGTTGTGGCAGGAGAGAACGGGGGATGTGCTCTGTTGTGTGGGCCTCTGTTCAGCTGGAGGTGATTCGACCCAGCCTGCGGCCGCTTCCCCCACAAAGAGTGGTTTAGTGGACAGCTCAAGAGCTGGTCCAGGGTTCTGGTGGCAGAAAGCTTCCCCTATGGCCATACAAGAACGGATCCATTTGTTTCTCAATGGGTAGGGCCCTGAGGGCATCCTCTGTGGCTGTCATGGTGAGGCAGCACGGCCCATTCCCAGCAGCTCCTGAGTCAGCCTGGACAACTTCCTACTTGGTCCCTTCCATGATCCCTCGAGAGGTGGGGAGGTATGCATCATCTCGGGGATAGGGGCTTCGGGCTCAGTGCCATCTGTGGAAGGCCAGACCCATTCCCACGCTCAAGGGTCAAGTCCTCTCAAATGTGGGTAGAGGAGAAGTAACATAAAGAAGAAACTTATACCCTGAAATGACTCTGCTGAGGTGCAGACAATTGGTACAAAATCGACTATAAATTTTCTTAAAAGATGTAAGCAAGTTTTCTGTTAGTGGTAAAAGACCAATGGATGACCCCAGAGGCAGTGGAAGAGGGACGTGAGTGAGGCCCCCAGGGGCCTTGGCTCTCATCCTAGCTCCCCCACAGACTCATGGTGGGACCCAGGCAGGCCTGTGACAGACTCAGTTCACCTGCATTATCCACAAATCCTCCTCCTAACCATAAGGCTTTTTTTTTTTAAGATTAATGGATTAGCATCTTGCCAAGTCAAAAGCCCTGCCCATACGCCATTACTGTGGTTCTTGAAATGAAAACCAAATAAATGGTTCCCTCCAGGCCAGATACCATGAGGTTTAACAAACATACGAGTGTTCCAACTTCCTGTTCACTTTTCTTCCTACACTCTGCATGGAACCTTGAGCTTCTGGAATGTTAACTGTTTACTAGTGAAGGCTACCTTGGGATGGATTAGCCTGGGGTAATTGCCTTCTGAGCCATTACTTCCTGAAAAGGAAATTTTATGATGAGCTCTGTTGGTCTAAGTACATTCCAAAAAAACTGCTGATGTGAGATTTCCCAGAGCTTGCTCGGATAAAGGAGCCATTTGGTTCTGTGAACCCCAAACCACTGATGCTCAGACGTGGGCTCCTGAGATGTGCATTTGGCCTCACGTCTAGATGTCCAATCTGCTTCATGGATGTTGGAAAAACACTCACAAAACAATGGAAAACTTAATGATAGTCACAGCATCTAAAAGTTTCAAGAGTCCTTGGAGACCTTCCATTGGGCAAACCCCTCATTTCACAGATGGGAAAAGGGAGGTGATTTTTCAAGGGAAAGAGAACGAACACCTGTTGCATATCTATGGTTGGTGATGCACTATACTAGATATTTTATTCACCACACCTTTTTTTTTAATAATCCTTTTTTGATACTTATTCAATTTACACAACACCTTTTTATTAAGAAAATTGAGGCTCAGAGAGGTTGCATAGCTTGTTAAAAGTCACAGAGTCACCTGTAAGGATAAAAGAGCTCCTTTTTGACTAAGACACAGCTTAGAATGAACTTAACCTAACTTGGTAGATAAATATCGCCTTCCTTTTCCCCGTCCTCCTGCTTCAACCTCCAAGAACTTCTGCCTTACCTGGAGAAAAGGTGGCCATGTTCTCCACCCAGTCAATAGTGTCTCCCAAGGGGAAAAGGCCCCTCGTGGATGCAGCCCCTTACCTGTTTCTGAGTGGCAGCAAGCGGTCCTTCCTTTCAGGAGTGCACTGGGCTTCTCGTGCCGGCAGACAAGGGCCCGGCACCACTCACAGTGTTTTCGAACCTGGCAGCAGCTGCAAAGACACAGAGAACACGGTCGAGGCAGGAGCCTGGCAGGAGCACCCAGCTGGTGCAGTGTGTGCCCGAGGGGCCTGCTGGGCAGCTCTAGGCTTAAGACCAGCCTCCTGTGCGGCCCTCCAGAGGGACAGACACAGCAGGGGACTGAGGTTCTGGCTGGATGGTGGCTTTTAGGGCAGATGCTGGCCAATAGCAAAAGCACCCATGGGCCACCCCAAAGCACCAGCTCCGTCTGTGCAGCACTGCTCAGGGCAGCCTGGCTCCAGCTTTCCCAGCTCTCAGAGGGGTTTGTCACCACCCGGCTGCCCGCTCCATAAAGTAGCAGATGCGTAATTCTGTAAGTGTAGTAATAGCCTCAGAACTGCTGTCAGGACTGGGACAAAGCAGCCACTCCAGGCTGGCAGGGTACTGCCGGCAGCAAAGAAGGGACTATGGCTGGCCTACACTGACCCATGGAAAGAAGGAGAGGATGAGTCATGAATCTCAGTGGCTTTGAATCCTTCTCTGAGGACTAATATCTTCTATTTGTGGCAAGCCCAACCTCCTGGTGAACCTGCGTTACCCAGAGTCCTGAAGTGTTAGGGCTGTGACGGCTCCTGCCTCCCTCCGCGGGCAGAGTTAGCATGAAAAAAGAACCAGAGAACTCAAAAGAAGGTCAGAGAAGAAAGCACTAAGTCATTCATTACCCAGAGACACTGATGGCTGTTTCCCATGGGATAAGAAGGAAGACTTCATGTCCACTCCTTTTAACCTTAATGTATGTACAACCTATGCATCTGCTGCCCGGGGCTGGGAGGGATCTCCTGGCTGACATGAGCCTGAGAACACGTGAGGAAACAAGTCTGTTGCTCTGCTTCCTTCCCTCTTGGTGCCTGTTGGCAATTCATGATCCCCATCCCAGCCATGGGAAGGTTAGTGGGGCCCCAGAATCTTTGGGCAGCAGAGCTGAGAAGGGGCCCTGCAACATTTCTGCCCCCCTTGCTTCTGGCATGGGGGCCAGAGAGCAGTCTGCCTGGCAAGGGTCCCTCCTGAGTTGCACAGTCCAGGTTCATCCCATGCCGCAGGCTTTGATTCCAGATCCACCAGCAATTGCTGCCTTGCACTCTGCTAGCCAGGGAGACTTGACCCCTGTCATGACCCAGCCAGGAGCATCCCAAAGGAAGTGAGATCAAAGCCTCTTGATTTCTCTGGCATGGGATGAGCTGGTCCCATCCAATTCTGCAATTCAGGAGGGCCCCCTGCCCAGGCAACTAGCAGCCTGGTGGGCATGAGGGCTTAGTCACTGGCTCAGAGATTCTGAACTTGGTATCTTGGCAAGGACGAGCTGGCAAGGGACAGAGGAGAGGTGGGACTGGCTGCCTTCCTGGGAATGAGAAAGGCTGTCCAGGTATCCTGGTTTGTTCTTGTCTCCAAGAAATCTAGTGAAAATGAGCTTTTAAGTCCCTCTGGAGAGGCCACGTGGTCACTCAGTCCTGTTCTAAGGCTCTAGGACCCTCCTGGCCATAGAAACAGGACTATGGAAGCGATGGGTGAGCGCAGGTGCCTAGCAGTGGTCCATCTGGCCAGCAGTTGCTCCTGCTCCCCGGGGAGGGTCTTCATGAGTGGCAGAACCTGAGCTCTGCCCCAGCTTGAACCAGGGCTGCTTGTCTTTTACCTGCGAGCGTGTTTGCCCAGGTACATGGGGGTGGGACAGATACTGCTTGGAGAGGAAGGGGAGGCCGGCCCAGTTCGGACCCCATCTCTCACTACTCGACACTGGCTTGTTCCGGGAGAAAGACACGAGCAGCCTGGGGCTCTCATGGTTGCTCCTTCACTGCCCAAACCTGGAGCCTGTGCTTATTTTTATTTATAATTTTTTAAACTTTAAATATTTTTACTGAGCTATAATTAACATACAATAAAGTGTACATACTAAAGTGTACAGTTTGATAAGTTTTGAGATATGTATACATATATGCAACCATCACTGCAGTTATGATAATGAACATACCTGTCACCCCCCAGAGTCCCAGCGTTCCTTTGTCACCACCCCCGCTTGTCCCTCTCTCCCACCCCCACCCCGCTTTCCCCAAGCATCCCGATCTGCTTTCTGTCACTAGAGCCCAATTTGGTTTGTCTACAGTTTTATAACAATGGAGTCATATAGTGTGAACTTTTTTCTAACAACATAGTGATTAGATATTTATGTAATTTACACAGTGACCTCCTTAATAAATTGAATATCCTTCTTTCTCAATACATAGATATTACAATATTATTGACCACATTCCCTATGTTATACTTTACATGCTCATGGTTATTTTGTAACTACCCGTTTGTACTCCTTAATCCCTTCTCCCTTTTCACCCATTCCCCAAACCCCCATCTGGCAACTGTCAAATGTTCTCTATATCTATGAGTCTGTTGTTTATTTTATTTATTTATCTTTTAGATTCCACATATAAGTAAAATCATATGGCATTTGTCTTTCTCTGACTTATTTCACTCAGCAGGAGTGTGTGTTTTAGATGCCCCAATACCAACAAACCAATGAGCAAACAGGGCAGAGACGCTTATTTATCTGTCCCAAATCCTAGGCAACCTCAAGGGCGAAAGTGTGGCTTCCTGCGTTAACACACAGCTGTTTACTCTAGCCCTTGCCATGACGGCCCCATCCACTTACTGTCTCCCCACCGTGAGTTAATCCACACTAAGCTACTGTGAATTCCTTGTGTGTATCCAATTAGGTCTAAGATCTCTGAGGGCTTGCTCTGTGACTTAGACATCTCCCAACATTTCCATGGAGAACATCTGGGCAGATGCTGGGAATGCACCCCTAGAGTTTCTCCCTTTGCGGAGCAGTCCTGTTGAAAGATACAGGCCAGCAACAAGGGTAAGAAACATCCGAAAACGATCTCTCTAATGGTCCGGGCTCAGGAAGGCTTCTTGGAAGATGCAAGGCAGAAGCTGAGTTTTGGAGGATGAGTTGGGCAGAGAAGTGCAAAAAGGGGGAGGGCTGTCATTAACCTGTCCCACACTTAACAGTGGCCTTTGTGTGGCTCTATGGTTTGCAAAGAGCTACTGTCCAGATGAGGCTGGGAGCTGTTTCCGGTTCACTCTGGAGCATCTGGACATCCCCATCAGGAACAGTGAAGGCTCCAATCCCAACAACGGGGAGAGTGAGCTTGCCTTCAGTCTATGGGGCTTGCAGCAGCGCACAGACACACTGCTGGGACCCTTCCAGGGTGTGTGTCATCTTGGCTGTCACGAAAGTTCCACTTGGCTGAGCAGACACCAATCAGACATCACAGCAATAAACTGCTGAGGTGGCCCTGTTATCTGGGCACACTGCAGATGTCCCTGGGAAAGGAGGACACTTGACTTTAGGGGCAGCAAATACTCACTGTATCAGCACACACGTGATGATGAGGCCAGCCAAGGCCACGACAGAAACCACCACTAAGGCGGTGATGGCCTGCTTCTTCTGGCTGGCGGCCACCACGGCCAGGAGGTCTGCGTGCTCACAGCGTGCTCCGATGTACCCAGAATGGCAGCTGAGGAAGAAAGGGACATCAGCATACTACCCTGGCAGAAGGTCTTATCCCCCCAAGTCCCCAGGGAAGGCTGGGCTGGAGCGAACTAAAGCTCTAGGAAAAGCCCGAAGAAACCCCTCCTGGTATCAGTCAAGTCACTCCCACTTCCCACACAAGCACCTCCTGCTTGGAGAATGAGGGGTAAGGAACCAGCTTTACCACATGAGGAGGAAAGGTGCTGCTGAAGCACTTCATTGTCATTGTCACCATGCCTGCACTTGGGGGAATGAAGAAGGCAGCAAATGTGTTTATGGCACTGAGTTCATTTTGGCAGTTTGTACAAATTCAGGTTATTTTTAAACCAAATGTGTGTGTTCAGAATTTCTGACGATGAGCTCAAGAAAACACACTGAACCAGCTGGAGACACAGGCTGTGGTTTGCTTATCTTCTTCAAGTTTAATTAGCTTTGCAAGCAGTACCCTGGTGGCCCAGCACATGGGGCACATACTGAAGTTGGGGCCAGCATCATTAACTAGTAGTTGTGGGACCTGAGAAGCCACTGATCTGTGAACCCGGTCCTCACCTCCAACAACACCTGGCCTCTCTCCACTGGGGGTTAGTAAGGCACAAAAGAGCTCATGATCGTGAGCTGCACGTAGCCTTTAAAGGGCAATGTCAACACAAGCTGCTATTACTACTGGCATTGCAGTTACTCAGAGGCCGTGGGCATCAGTCACTTTGGTAACAGCCTCCTACTATGTGCTACAGGCTGTGCCGCTGCTTCCACCTCACTCTCACCGGTGCTACCCACCCCGATTCCGGGGCAGCCACGAGCAGTCCTCACATGATTCCTGAGAGTATGTTCTAGCCATAAGGAAGTGATGGCCATTTTCTGATGCAGGTATTTTCCACCCCTCCAAGCTTAGGATTCTTTTCAATAGAAGATACTTAGCTTACACATTGGTCCCTTTGTCTGGGGCAACTTTCAAATTGTGATGGAAATGTTTGATCACCAACCACGCCTTCTCAGGTGGGGAAACTTCCTCCCCACGGGGCACTTTCCTGAGGAGTGGCCTTGTGCCAAATGGCACACACTGGATGTAAGTTTTGTTTTGTTTTCCCCTCAAACATGGCAATGACAGCTAAACTTTTTTTTTAAAAGAGTCTACCTTTTGATGAAGTAGCTAGCCTATCACCTTCACTTTTGTTTAAAAGACACTTGAGGAACAAGGAAAAATGAGAGGATGTGAACAGGTCTTCCTAGCCCCAGAGGAGTGTCCATCTGGGAGTGTCCTGCACCTGTGTTCCTGGCTGCTGGACCCTGGATGCCAGCAGGGTGCCTAGACCAGGTCCACGCATCCTGGATACCCTTGTCTTGTTATGCTGTTGTTTCATTGTAACCTTGTTTCATTATAGCATTTCATTATAATGTTAATGAACTGAACCCTTTTTTTAAAATGTAAATCTTTATTGTATTTTCTCCCCATTACCATTTAGTCCCCTTATACCCCCGCCCCCCAGCAATCACCACACTTAATGAACTTAACTCTTATTTATACCAATTAGCCTACGGTAAAATTGGTTTCATTATATGTCATTACATGGAACGTCTCAGAGCTTATCAATGACATTAAGTGAGGACTTGCAGTACAGAATATTCTCCTGGAGTGTAGGTTTTGGTCAATGTTAACCAAAATTTCATCACTTTAATGTTGAAGGAATAGGTATTCTATGGGTTAAGATTTATGGCAAACATTCGATGCTGCAAAAATTGCTGCTTAAGGCTACCACTTGGGATACCAGAACACACAAGCTTCTGTCTTAACACAGCTTGATGGAAGTCTTTCACCGGCGCTGGTGTCCAGGGCCTGGTTGCTATGTACTTTATAGAAAGGTATGTTTTTAGTTTGAACCCAGGCACCTGCTTTTCTGGTAAGGGTTATCTTACAGTTAGCATACCTTTTCTCATTTAATCCTTGCACAGAAAAGTCAAGTTATTTTGCTGTGCCCACCCTGCTGGGGAAGAGAGAAATTCACACCCAGGTCTGCTGACCCCAGGGTCTGGGTTCTCACTCACTCACCAGGCTGCTCGCCCTGCGCACTGAACAGGGCTTAGGATAAGAATGCCACAGATTCAGCTCTTGATCAAATCTAGCTTTTGGCTTGGCCTCCGATCATGACAGTGTCAAAAATCTGAGGTTATAGGTTCAACAAGGGTGCAGAGGGTATTCATTGTTTGGTACGTGAGGAAGTCAAGGGGAGCCGGCTAGGATGGACAATGCCACGCAGGGTTCTCTACAGACCCGCGGATGAGGCAGCAGGCCCCGGGTGGAAAAGAAACAAAGCAGAAGAGGGGATCGCTAGCAAGAAGACTCTTCTTGGAGAAGGATCTGCACCAAGGGAATCGGAATAGGAACCCTGGCTCTCATAGACTTGGGCTGGCAGGGAGAAGACCGAGGGGCTATGGGACAGGGGCTGATTTTTCCTTTTCTTTTGTTTTTGTTTGGTATTAATAACAATTATGTGAAGGCCAAAGTCAAGAAATAGCTCACCCTATAGGTTGTGGAACAAAGGCACTGGCCCATTACCACGAGGGTGGTGGGGGGGGAGCCGACAGCAGACCAGACTGGAGGCTGAGAAGCGATGAATAAATCTAAGCTGTCTTTGTTGACAGAGAACCCTGCAAAGGGTCCCTTCTGTGGCCCATCTCCAAGTTGTCACCCTATACCCAGATGGCTCCCCGCTGAGTTTTGGGCTTCCTCTATTTGATATCTATCACCCCTTCTCTGCAGGGACCTAATCCACCCCCTCCACTTTATGGCTCATCACCAAGGTTTCAGCCAACCTAAGTTGTGTCTCCCTCCTCACTAGCCCAGTGTGAAATGAACTCGTGTCTAGCACATAGACACTCAGGACACACCTGCCTAATGAGGAACGACTACCCTTCCTCTCCCCCATCTCAGCTCCTGTTACCCCCTCAAAGACTACATTCTCCAAAAAGATGTGATTTACAGACCTAGTCACCCATCCACTCCTTTTTCATGTCTCTTTTCTAGAGATATGCCCTCAGGACCGTGTGTACCTCTCTGCCTGCCCTTCCACAGCCTCACTGTAGGCCACCCTCCCTCCATGCTCCCCAGGCGAGGCCTAGCTCTACAAAAACTGGTGAGCCACTGAATAGAATGGGCTGGGGACCTCGGCTTTGAGTGTATTGTTTGATTTCTACCCAGAAGTAGCAGCTAGGTCAGTGAGACTTCTCTGTAGACAACATCCTCCTAGAAAAAGGCAGTGTGATGAGGATTAGCATACATGTTTGTGCAAGGTGCGGGGTGCAGGTGGGTGAGCGCCCTGGAAGCAATTTCATGTGGTTTGAATGTTGCTACTCTAACCTGCGGGCTGGATCCTAACACCTCCCCCACCACGAGGTTCTGAAAACCCTATGAATTAACCAACGAATGCTGGGAACTCTAAGAAATCCTATTTAAAGAAGAGTGGCAGCCAGGTGCTAATTACAGCACATACCATTTATCTGGGAAGTATGCTAACCTCCTACTTGAAATACCTCTTTTAATCCCAAAGATCACCGTGCATGTGAAGTCAGGGCTGTATTTACCTTGTCTTGCCGATTAGGAAATGGGAGCTTCTTGAGGTTTAAAAACTAATACCGCCAACCGTGAAGGCTCCCTTTCTGGGCTAATGCAAATTAATCTGGATGATACTCTGGGATAGTGATTTAATGACAAACTCACGCACCTCAGAGTGAAAAGAGAGATGGGCTGCTGACGGCCCCATTAAGTGTGGCAAGTTGCAAAGATGCCCCAGATGCCCTGGAGAAAGATAAGGTCCTGGCTGGGTCACATTTTGCTGACTTTCCATGTTCTTCCCACCACACTGTGGGTCCCTCACAACCAGCCCTGCCCGCTTCAAAACCACCTGGCAATGGTCCTAGCCCATCAGGAAAGTCTCAACGCCAACGAGATTGCCCGAATACAGCTGGCCCTTGAACATCACGGGTTTCAACTATGCGGGTTCACGTATATGTGGATTTTTTTCCAATAAATACCTGTATTGTTTGTGATCCCTGGTTGGGAGTCTGCTGATGTGTAGGGCCGACTATATGCATTGATCTACAGCATTTATATAGGGGACTTGAGTGTCTGCAGATTTTTATATCAGTGGGTGGGAGGTGTCCTGGAATTAATCCCCTGCGGATACCCAGAGGCAACTAAGTTTTGGGGGAGTCAAAAGTTGGTACATGGATTTTGTTCTGTGTGGAGGGTGGGGGATGTTTAAGGCTCTATTGTACTCACATCTCAGTTTCTTTGAATTAGGGAGCTCAATGCGCTTCTGGATGAAAACTTACCCAGGGAGGCACGGGAAGCACCGGCGTGGCTGCCTCATGGGTGAGACTCTGGGCCACGGCCTACGGGAGCTCTGAGAATAGCAAGTCTTAGCCCCAAGCATCCCAAATACAGCTGGAAGGCAGAATAGCCTGTGGTCCAGATGCCTTCCCCCTGGGCCTGCCAGACCAAAACCTCTCTGAAAATGGAGTCTGAGTGTTTTAAAGAAAAGGCCAAAGGTAATTCTGATGAAGGCAGAGTTGACAGCCACCACGAAAGTTTTACCAGTGACGTCAACTCTAGCTGCCCATTGGAATTACCTGGAAAGCTTAAAACAAATCTGACCAAGATCAGAATCTCTGGGAGTAGGGCCTGAGCATTTCTATTTTTAAAGCTCCCAGGTGATTCTACCGGGCAGCCAAAGGTAAGAACCACAATTTTGACTTTCTGGCCTTGGAGTGGAGGGGAGGTCCTGTCTCCTCCCCAATCATTTCTAATAATAGGGATGCTTCCTGGCTGCTTCTTACGATTGGGGAAAAACAAAAGGTTTGGTGACCATTTTTTTGATACTTTTAAAAAAACATCCCAAGCTTCTTACATTAGACTTAATCAAGCTGATTACTTTAGGTACAAATTACACAAAGAGGGGAAGACTCGCTTCACCCGATCACAAATGAATGATACTCGACACAGCTGCTGTCCTCTCCGCCACCTCAGGCGGGCACTTGTTCCCACCTGGCCGCACATTGGAATCACCTGGGAGGCTCTGGCAGCTGCCAGGGACACCATCGCACCCCACTGCTCTGTGCACCCAGGCGGTTCCAACGCAAAGCCAGGCCTGAGAACCGCTGAGGTGCAACTACCAGTGAAGTACACAGAATCCAGGGCCAGCAATTCAGAGTCTGTCACCTCCCCTCCTCCCTTCCTTTTCCCTCTTCCCTTCTTCTCTCCAGGCATTTCCCGGGTGGTGGCTATAAAACAGCCCCCCTCATATCAAGTGCAGGAGAAACAGAAGATGCTACACCTCAGTTTAAGACAGGAATCTGAACCAAATAGGGGTTATTTTATCTGTCACGAAGGAGAATGGGAAATATGTAAGACTGTTTTAAAAATATCATTTGACCATTCAATTTCATCTGTCTAGAGTGGGTTTTCCCAGACACAAGGTTCTGGAATGCTGTTTTGTCTTCACAATGCTGAAAAGGAGGCTCTGGAATCACATTCAGACTGTTTTCCCAAAATGAAAACCAAAAGGGAAGAAGCACATAAAAAAGAAAGTGTAGCACGGGAGGGTGAGGAGGTTGCCTGAGCTGGGAAGGGAGCTTTTGGCTGGAGATCAAAGGCTCTGGCCTGGGGGTCCCTGAGGCCTTTTCATTTTCGTTGCTGATTAAGTCTGGAGGTTACATTGGTGCTTTTCTTAGGAGCAAGCTTTGTGGTTGTAGGTCTCTCTGTTTTAACAAGAAGAATTAAATGATGTGTCTTTCATTCTCCTCTGCTGAGGGCTTGAGGGTCTTCCAGTCCTCTCAAGCCATTCGGTTTCCTCCCTAAGTCCCTTGTACATGTGGTTCGGCCTTTTCAAGTGTTAAGAAATATGATAGTGTGTGTAGAGCTGTGCTCTTAAATTTTTTTCTTGAGGAAAAATTATCCCAACTAGAAAAGGAGTGTTTCTATGCAAACTGTGAAGTATGTAAATTATTATAAAGCAGAAAGAAAAACAAATAAGAGAGCCCACACTGTCGCACATCCCACCTCCGCAAACGGCGGTTCGATGAACACATTTCCTTCCCGACTACTCCTGTGTCGTTTCTAACATCATCGAGATTTTTTATACTTCTATGTCAGATTCTCATTTAACATTTCTTCACCATCTGACTGTCATCTGAAACTCTATAAAAGTCCTTTAAAATGATTGTACAGTAATTTATGTGTATGGTTTGCTTCACTGAACCCTTACCATTTAGACTGATCCAATTTAGAGATCATACATGAAGCCAGGTGATTATGTCTGTGTACACATCTCTCTTTGCATCTGAGAGTATTTCCTCAGGATAGGGCCCCACAAGTTGGTACAGCATGGTACAGACTTTGGAGCCAAATTGTCCTGGGTTCAAATCCCATTTCCCACTTAATGCCTGTGTGACTTGGAGCAAATTACTTAATCACTCTGTGTCATCGATTCTGGAACTTTAAAATGTGATAGCCAGAATACTCACCTCATAGTTGTTATGAGCACTGAATGAGTTTATGTCTTGTGAAGTGGTTGGCACAGAGGAAGGGCTAAGTGCTGAGAATGTGAATAAAGGATGGGAGCATTCTGAAGGCTCTTGAGAGACCTTGTCTTCATGACTATGCTGTGCCGTCTGGCAGGAGGTTAATGCTCTGATTTTTAGCCAAGTCTTTTGGCATAGGTCCCAAGATAGACTCTTTAATATGGGGGCCAAGGACCAAGTTGACCAAGGGCCAAGGACTTTGGTTTCAGAAACATGTTTATACCAACTTGCCTTTAGTATGGAGAAAATCTACAGGGCTTGGGTGGGAGTGAGGCCCCTGAGCCCAGGGGCATCTGTATTGGGCTTAACCACTCTCAGCCTCTTAAGAACTAGATTCACCAAGTCCTGTAGCCTCTCTGCTCCTGGGGCTTGGGGAGGAGTGGGCTGGATGGAGTAAAGGCTTCCTTTGCAGCTCTGACCCATGGGCCTCGTGGGACAGCCCCGGTTCCACGGACTTCCTGACTTTCACTGCTCCTTTCAGCAGAATCTTTCAACGTCATTCAGCTATGGTGACAGTAACAATGACCTGAGCACAATGGGGATGGTCCTGATGCCAAATGCTCTTATGCTCTGCTGGGAACTGGGCTTGGGTGTCTAACAGAACTTTCTGTAATGATGGAAACAGTCTCTAGTTATGTTGTCTAATACAGTAGCCTCCAGCCACCTAGAGATATTGAGCACTTGAAATGTGGCCAGTGAGCCTGAGAAACAGAATCTTAAGTAAAGGAATTAATTCAAATAGCCTTGCCGGTCTAGTCAGGGTCTGCTGTCTTGAACAGCAACAGCTCTACAGGCATTATGGTCACTGGGTCCTCAACACAACCCTCCGAAGTACTAGTGTTCTCATTTTACATGAAAGGAAACCGAGGCTTAATGGAGGAGCTAAGTGACTTGCAGAAGTGACTCAGGTCTGTCTGACCTTCAAAGCTGTCCCTTCAGTGGCTGTGCTAGCTGCCTGGTGTGTGACCCTGAGGTCTGCTTCTGGTGGGTTAGACAGAGAGGATGAGGACACGCACTCTCTCCAGACACGGGGATGATAGTGATGCCATCACTTCCTAAGCCCGGGCCCCACCACCTGCTGGTCGTTGAGGTGAGAGTGGATCTACACAAAGTGGCTCAAGCGCCCACAGGAAACCTCTCAACCCTGATCTCTTGGGCGATGTGGTCCTGATCACACAGGGCGGTCACCTCTCTCTGGGTGTTCGACTCTGTTCAGACCCCACCAGAACGTACTGTGGCCAGGGCCACATGGAATGTTTTCCTTGGCAGATGGTACTTTGTTTTCACACTTTGCTATGGGAAAACATTAAGCCAGGGAGTTCAGTCACGGAGGAGCATTTTGAACAGGTGAGAAACTTCAAACTATCGAAACTTCAAACTAGTTGCCACTGGCTGCCGACACTGGAACCCTTAAAACTTGTCGCCTGGGTGGCTTCCTTAAACTGTTTTCCTTTGTTTGAAGGCTTCTGCAGGCAGCGTGGAATCTGCCTCAGGGGAAATACGGTCCTCAGCTTGCATTTCTATGGCTTTACTGTCTTGGGAAATTCTTTTCCCATTTGTTCCCTGATGCAGTTGGGTACTGGCAGGGTTTTATTAAAGGGAGACATAAAATACAATCTAGGGTTCATCTGAAGCACAAATGTTTAAGGACAATTCTCACTGCCTTTGGCTCTCTGACTAGTGAATTTGTTTTAGCTTTTTTTCTTGACCTCATATTTTAGTGCGAGGTGTTATTTGAGGTTCTCTGGAAACATAAAGACTATTGTTCTTCAGGATGACAGTATTTTAGAAAGAACTCCCTCTTTCGAGACTATCATCTTGGGCTATTGTGGGATTTCTTTCTAGGGCCATGAAAGACAAGGCCTGACTTCAAGGTATGTCAGTTTTATTGACCAGAATGTATGTGTGTGTTCCCCAAAGCTGGGGCGGGTCTGAAGATCAGGGATGGGGTGTCTTGCTTTCTCTGTAGAGACTTAGTTTCTGGTCTAGCGGGAATTAATGAATTAGAACGTTCTAGGTACTGCAGATACAACAGATGTGAGATGTGGTCCTGTCCTCGGTGAGCTTATAAGCAAGCTCATGTCGTGTGAAAGTGGAGGCTAGAGAGCCGAGGAACCTGTGTTTGCAAGAAGCTGGGCCTCCGCATGGAGATGTGAAACCTGATTTCCAAAACGCTGATGACTAATTAAAGCCACCAAAGAATGACGCAGATTGCCATGTACCACCACATAAAACACGTCATATGTTCTGGGCCAAATGCCCCATGATCTGGTGGGAACTGAGGTAAAGAGGTGGTCATTGCTTGCGGGGCTGTGCCTCCCACAGGAAATCACCTTTTCCAAACTGCGAGACTGTCTTGGCTGTTGCCACAGACCCCACACTGGGCCTAGAGGAAGGACTCCTTAACAGTCTGAGGTCAGGGCAACCGGCCTGGAAGTGACCCTGACCTTCCCCCGGCAGAAGGTTTACCTGCAGGAGGAAGGTGCCAACACCTTTCCTGGAAACCAAAGAGCTTAGTGATTTCAGGTGACCTTTGCGAGGCCGAGGCCGGCGCGCCCTCCAAGCCAGTGGCTGAAAACAAGGGTCTGGGGGCTGGAGTGACCGGACTGAATCCCAGCTCTACCAATCACTTGCTCTGGGATTCCGGCCAAGTTGCTTAACTTCCCTGAGCTGGCTGGGTTTTCTCATTTATACAGTAAGGGCAAGAATCCCTGCTTGAGAGGGGAGCTGTGAGGATTCCATGAGCCACTGCATGTGGAGTGCTGGGGGCCATGCCTGGCTCTAGCTACAGCTTATATTGAGAAATTACTGTATAGTGATATTTGTAATGTGAATGGAGGAGAGACAGCCAGTCAGTCATCCTGATTATCAAACTGTAATGGTGTGTAAATGTGATGGACATGTATCTCCCTGAGCCAAGAGCAGGGCTTGGGATCCAGACTGAGGTGAACAAGAGAAGGCTTCCACCAGTGATGGGGGCCTTGGCCACAGATGAGGTTATTGCTTTGGCTCATCTGCTGACCCACGCTGAAGGTTGCCTGCTCTCAGAAAGTTTATGCCAAGTCCCCTGGTCTGGTGGGGAAAGCACCTGAGGAGAAAAAAAAACTGAGCTTGGGAGAGAGTTGATCAGAACTCAACAAAGACTTGTCCTCTCTCTCCAAAGAGGATCCTCTCAATGCACAGCCAGGGACAGCCTCCTGAGGTCCCAGCATTGGGTGCTGCTGGAGGGGAGAACGCCTTCTGTCTGCTATACTGGGTGCGCCCGAGATCTGGGCCAAGAGGCAGCACTTCCTCCAGGGCCAGTGTTTTTCCACAATGACCCTGGGCGCTGACAAAAACAACCCCATCAGTCCCCCGGGGCCCCTATGTGTGTTTTAATAAGAATGATAATAAGGAATAATGACAGTGACTATTATCATCATTGTGCCTTGTATTTATGGGGTGGGAGGGGCTCTTAGCTCTGCAGACATGACCTGGGAGCGTCACACAGTCCTTCCTCCAGGAGGAAGGTGGCCAGTGTGTCTCTCCAGGTGAGGCTCAGAGGCACCCTGAAGGGCGCTCAGGCCCACATAGCCACACCTGAGAAAGAAGGAAGCCCCACCCACCGCCACGTACTGCCACAAGCTCTTGGTTCCCAATTTCTCTTGGGCTAATGCATTTGATATTCTTAAGCATCATGGCTATGGACTCAGCTTCAGGAGCCAGTCTGGGTTTGAATGTAAACGTTGGTATATAACCTGGGCACAGCTTCCCTGTACCTACCTCATAGGATCATTAGGAAGATTACATAAATTAGCACATGGATTGTTCTTGGAATAGTGACTGGCATGAGCAAAAGCTCAATAAATGTTACCTTTTATTAACACTTAGTATTATTTACTAGTACTATTAGGTTGGACCCATGAAATTGTGGACTTTCAACCATTTTTGACCTATAAAATGCCAACGTAATATAGATGGGTGGTCCTTAATGAGGGCAGTGGGTGATTTTGCTCCCCTCCCCCCAGGACACTGGGCAATATCCGGAGATATATTTGATCATCAAAACTATGGGTGGTGGTGCTACCGGCATCTCAGAGGTAGAGGCCAGGGATGCTGCTAACATCCTTCAGTGCTCAGGTTGGCCCCTATGACAAAGGATTATCCAGCCCTAAATGTCAATAGTGCCAATGTTGAGTATAGGGCCACCTAACAGTTTTCTGGTGTGGGCAGATCAATTTTTTTTGTTTTAAAGATTTTTTAAAATTTATTTATTATTAGAGAGAGGGGAAGGAGGGAAGACAGAGAGGGAGAGAAACAGCAATGTATGGTTGCCTCTCACATGGCCCTCACTGGGGACCTGGCCTGCAACCCAGGCATGTGCCCTGACTGGGAATCGAACTGGGACCCTTTGGTTCCCAGCCCGCGCTCATTCCACTGAGCTACACCAGCCAGGGCTGATCAATTTTCTTAAAACATCCCCTTGCAAAGCTGACATGGCTCCCACTGCCCATGGAATAAAGGCTCACTTCCAGCAGGCTCCGGCCTCCCCTTTGTCTTCAATCTCGTCTCCTTTCTGCTGTGGCCACACTGGCTGTGGATAGCAGGTCCCTGACACTCAGGGCTGGAGTAACCTCTCTGTTCTTCCCACCAGCCAACCCCCAGCACCGGCTCAGGGAAGCTTCCTCAAGAGCCCTTCTCCCCCAGTCTGGCCGACCATGGCTGGCAGCTCTCAGTGCGACTCCCAGGCCCCATTCCTGCAGATTCTGATTCGGGAGGGTGGGGTGGGGCTCAGGTATACTTCCAGAAGCTGCCGCAGGGGGCTTATGCTCAGCCTGGTGTGGAAACCCCCGTGCTCTGCCACGCATCTTTATTTCTAGGCCGCTCTTGGTTCTGTTGCCACTTGTGTACACTAACACCTTGCGTACATTTCCACTTATTTTATCAGCTGCATGTAGAGATGCTACAGGGCAGAGACTTCACCTTAGAGACTCTGGCTACTCTAAGGATCCAACTCAGTGCCTTGCCCTCCAGAAATTCTAAGTAGTGAATTAAACTTGAATCCAGGAAATTTCAGACTTTGCTGAACCCAGTACTTATCTGAGATGCATGTTAAAATGCAGATCTCCAGGCTCCAGGCTCCCAGGGGTGCTGCCTCAGTGGCTCTGGGCTGGGGCCCTGGAACCAGACTTTTTCACCAGCTGGGTTTTGATCCTCCAACATGTTAGACTCCAGGAGTCTCGGGGGCTTCTGGCATGCCTCGTGGAGGTAAACGCTCTTTTAACTGGTTACTGGGCCGCCCCTGCCCCCGAACCCCAGGACACCAGGGGTACTTACACACATGCTGGCTTGTCTTCCTGCACCAAAAACCTGCAGGTTCCGTGGAAGCAGAACTGACTGTGGGAATCCGGGCAGTCATTAAAATAAGACACCACAGCTGCGGCCATGGGTGGATTTGCTGAGGAGAGAAAAGACATTTGGCTCAGACCCACAGTCCAGGAAGATGTACCTGCTGGTCGCCACCAGTCAGGAGGAGCAGAGCCCTGAGCTGGGATTTCTGGTCCCTCCATAGCTCTCACTCACTTTCTACTGGCCAGCCCAGGACTAGCCACTCCTACACTGTGTGCTTTCCAGCAGGGCTTTATTTATTTATTTACTTGTCTTCGTAGAAAACAAAACAACCTCTCCACAAAATTCTGTGTGAGTCAGAGATGCCAGAGCCGTTTTACTATTTAAAGCCTACTATCTCGAAGTGACCTAATTTTGCTTTTTTGCAAAGTGACGGCGATCTTTTTTTAAAGATAGCCTTCACAAAAATCTGTTTGAAATTCCCCCAGAGAAACCAGAAGAGTACTATATAACCATTAAACTGATGCTTTTGCATTAATGATTTAAAGACATGTTCACGATACATTACTGAAAATTAGGAGCATTTCCAAGATGGTCTGTATGGTGTGATTCTGCTGAAACAAACATGGAGAAGTCCGGAAGGCTATACATGAAGAGGGTAGCCGGGCTTCTCTGGGGTGGTGGGCATGGTGTGGTTAGGCCATGAAGGTGACCTGAGGCACAGAAGTCCAACTGGGGACAGGACAGGCAGTACTGGGAAAGCTTGGGGAGAGGGAAAGAAAACAGAGTCGGGGGGCAGAGACTAGTCCTACTCACGGCCCTGACACCCATAAGTCTCAAGAGCCAGGGGCATTGCCTGGTCTCTCAGAGGTTGCCTTCCTTGGCTTTCAGACAGGAATGAAAATAGCCAGCCAGGAGTATTATAAGGAAAAATACATGAAGAGACCTGTGGACCAGCGCAAAGGACATCGCTTTGGATTTATTTTGTTAAATTCTAATAGCCTTGTTTTGTTCAAATAACACCTGAGACGTATAGTAGCTATTTCCAGATGGCATGGCAGATGTAGTTTCCATTGCTTCATTCAAAAGGTCCTCTTATGCTTGTGTTTTAGGTATGTGGGTAGTGGGTCCTTCTCACTAATTATTTTGGAAAAGATGTTCTTGGATCTCTTACTCTTTGAGAAAAGGCAGCGCATCTCAGATTGTGGGGTTCTAGACCACCACTGAACATTAAGCTCACACTTCTGCCTTCCTATTCATGACTTGCTTCTGGAAGTGTCATAATTTTGGAACTCTCATAACCCAGTGGAAAAAGCAGAGGCTAAAACTACAACAGAATCCTAGATGCAGAAGGTGAGATGGCACTCAGTAGTTGTTATGAGCACGGGCTTCAGGAGGCAGAGAGACATGGGTTTGAATCCTGCCTCTGCCACTGGAGGAAGGACTTGAACTTTCCCAGCCTGCTTGGGTTTCTACAGGATCAGGAATCCACCTGCCTCGTGGTAGCTCTGAGGCTGAATGAGCAAAGCGCAATCTGTGCTGTACTCAATAAACTGCCTGTTACTTATCACTCAGCTGTTAGTGTTGCTGTTACCATCAATGACAATCCAAGATCCTAATGAAGTCCCACATGTGATAAGACCACTTTAGTACATAATCTCGCCCTCCCTCCCTAAATTCAGTGCAGTGTGGCTGAAAGTCCAAGTGTCCCCATTAGCCTTCAATGATAGCTACTTTCACATGTGAGGACAAACAGGCAGCCCAAAGCCAGGTGGAAATGTCCACCCAGGGCTGCCACCAGCCTTGCTCCTCCTCGCTGCAGCATGTCCCTGGCCAGCAGCCGTCTCCAGGACATGGGGTCCAACTGCCTTGGCTGCGAGTCCCAGGCCTAGGTGGTTGATGAATAGGCTGGCCACTTGCTGACAGTAGACACTGGAAGGGTCTTCTGTAACTCACAAAATTGGCCCCTCTGTGTTCACTAAACTTGTTGAGGAGTGAACATGGCAAGATGAAGGGGCGAGAGACTAGCCCCTGTGGATCTGACTTGATTTAGACTTTGAAAAAGGCTTTTGATAAGCTCTACAAAAGGTCATTTAGACAACCACCTCCAAATGGCTGGAGGGAGCCCCTTGCCCGGGGTTAGAGCTGGGCTCCTCGACACGGGGTCTGTGACTAGCAGCTTCACAGTCCCGGAGTGTGTTAGGAAGCCAAGCTGATGGCCCCACAGCAGGCCTGCTGAATTAGGGTCTTTGGGGTGGGGCCCAGGAACCTGGGTGACATGCTCTCCAGATGCTTTTTTGAAAGTCAGGTTTGAGATAGATTTCATATGCAGTACTGTTTGCCCCCTGGGAAATTTGTTAATGTTTGAGACACAGCTTGTATTACACAGGAAACAACAACAAAGAGAAGGGTAGAGACAAAGGCCTTTCAGAGACGGAATAAGACAGGGGCCCCACAAGGGATCCTTTTTGGAGCAGGTCATTTTTTAGAAATTCAAACTCCTGTGTGATACTAAAGCCAGAAATCTGCTGAAGGAAGTTCTTTTGTGGTGAAGTGTCAGGTCAATAGAAATCCTGAAAGAAAAACTGGATCTGTCTTTCGGGAACAATACTCTCCCAAACTGGTGAGGAGTAGACTCAATGCCACTGTCTTATGTATTTCTATTTTATCTTTCCTCATAAATGACTTAGGAGGCTTTATAAAAATGGGTACCATAAAAAGAAGACACAAATGGAAAAGAATTTTGTGTATGTGTGTGTGTGTGAAAGAGAGAGGAAGAGAGATGGGGAGGGAGGGAGAGGAGAATCACACAGGAAGGGAAGGAGGGAGAGAGACCCAGAGACATACAAGGGGAGAGAGAGACAGGGAGACAAGCAGGGGAGGGGTTGGAGGGGAGAGAGAGGAAGAAACAGAGACAGAAACAGGTAGTGAGAAAGGAATAGAGATAGCTGGGCAAAGGAAAATAAAGGTAGGGGTCAAAAAGAACCAAGAAGTCAGTTATTGGTTTATACTCAAAGACAAGCATCAGAAAGTCACATGCAGGTGCGGAAGCCGGGTGGTGGGTCCGGCTCTATGTCCCCTCGCAGTCTAAGCAAGGACACACACCGTTCATTAGATAGAAATGCACTCATTTTGCACATGCAGGACGGGCTCAGCTTTGCCCAAGTCAGAGAGCAGCTTCTCTTCTCTGGCTGCTTCTGAAGAGGACTTCATGTGCTATGGTGGGTGACATCCTTCACATTCCCCAAAAGACAATGCAGAAGTATCCACCAAGGGAAACTGTCTCTGCCCTTCACACAGCTCACTAAGAAGCCAGAGAGCCCCGCTGATGAGAAAACTCCATGCCACAGTCACAGTGCTGGCAACTAAGGGTGCCGGTTTTGCTCTCTGTGGTTGAGACCAGGCGAGGACGGTAGTTCCTGGTCCTCTACAAGCTCATCTTTCTGATGCAACCAAAGGTGCCGAGGAGAGACCAAGGGAGCTTGATGCTATGCAATCATCAAGATAACTAAAAGACTTTATTTTTAAAATCTTTTCTCCTGATGATAAAAGTGACACATCATGTAGAAAATTTTTGTAAATGACAATGTAGAATAAAAAACATCTTAGAGAATATAATTCATCTCTAATCTACCGCTTAGAACTATGTAAGTACACAAGGTACATGCTCATGTAAACTTAACTGTTTCTGTTCTGTTGCATGTGCTTTCTTCCCCTGATATAACCACAAGCATCTTGAAAGTGAGCATTTAGTTCCAGACTCTGCAAAGGGTGCAGTCCTGGCCTTAACCCTGATTAGTTCAATGTGTGTAATGTGAGGGGTGGGTCCTGTTTCCAACAGCACATTCTGCAGCTTTGGGGGATGTGATTTGCACGTGAGACGTGGGCATGGAGCAGGGCACCAACAACAGTGCCGAGGGTGAGCCACGTTCTGGTCCTCTGCTCTGACTGTGCTGCCTCAGGGTGAGCTGGCCACAGACAAGGAGTGCCTCAGTGCGCCTTGGTACCCTTGTGGATGAATGCCCCTAAAAGCTCTGTGAAAAGTGCAAAGCACATCACAATGCTCTCATTGGGAATGATTGTTCTTGTTTTGTGGCTTTTAAAGGCAGTTGTCTCTGATACCACCTGAGTCAGCAAAGGAAACGCACATTGCACCATGGTTAGGCCAGGCTGACAAAACCACCCCTATCGATGTTCCAGAAGCTTCACCAAATCCAGGAGGAAAGGGACTCTGAGGAAGGTTGGGGAGGGAGGGAGAAGAGGGGTTACCACTTTCTGAGTGCCAGTTGCTATTCTTATAGCATCTCATGAATCCAGGCAGGGCAGAGGATTTGCTCAGTAACAGGTAAAAATGACCTTTACAGTGAAATCCCCAAATTCCCAGCATCTTCCCAGAGAATGAGTCTCTCAGCCTATCTGTCTCTTTTTCCCTCCCCCCACATTTCCTCTACCTTCCTTTATTCTTTCTCTTTCTTCCTCTTAATTTTTCTTTCTCTTTCTGAAAACTCAAGAAATTTCAAGTGAAGCAAGGAAAGGCCTAGACACTTAAAGGGGGAAAGACACTCATTTAGAAAAGGAAGGCAGTGAAGGTCAACGGGGAAACTCCAAGGAGACCCGCACGGGGCCTAGACTGAGGGCAGAGGGCTGGCCCCATTCCCCAGGGCTCTGGGCCCTGTACTTGTCTCCTCCAGGCACGGAGTCTGACTAGCACTCGGGGCGGATTGGAAAATCAAATGTTCCAGTTTTCAGGACAGACCTCATACCGACCCCATCAGCAACTGGAGTTTCAAAGCTGCTCAGTTCCTATTGCTCTGAAATTCGAGAGGCCTCTCCGACATGTTAACTTAGCACGCATCTTGTAGACACCACTGTGGTCCAGGGAAGCTGCGAAGCCTTACCTGGAGACCATGGACCCACTAACAGGGCCTGGAGCCTAGCTTCACTCATGGGAAGAGGGTCTGGAATAGTCATCTAGGGGCACAGAAACCACAGATTCAATTCATAGGAGTGGTCTTTCCAGTTCAGAAAGGTTGGAGAGGCAGTCGTCTGGACGGCTCCTTCCGACAGCCTTGCTCCCTGGAGAATGGCATCTGCACCACCAAGTACAATCGCCCACTTTTTAAAGCAGCCTGAATTGGACTTCCTGCTGTGCGGGTGGAAGGGAGCTGGCTGAGGCTGTGGCTCCTCACGCTCCTCTCTAGCTGTCAGAAGTTGCGAACCGATAAGAAGCTTACGTCATGTTTAGCCATTTCATTACTTCCTCAAATATCATGGCTGACTTTTTGACAATTTAATAACAACATTTGGCTTTTTAGTAGAAACTTTCAGCCAAGGTTTTTGACCTGGGACTAAATATTTTCTCTCTTAGACAATACAATGGCAAAGCCAACTAATGCTTCTGGAATGTTCAGGAGAAAAGGCAGTAGATTAATTGAACGAAGATGGGAGGCGGCAAGCAGCCCCTGGGGACGCCAGGGGAGTGTACACAGCTGACATCTGCACTCCGATGCCGCAGGGTGCCAAGGTGGCCATTCTACTGCAGGGCCAGGCTAGAGTCACATACGGTTTTAGCCTCAGTTCTGGGCCAGGGAAGGCCCGCTTCAGCCACCAGCGGCCCATTTCACAGGGATGGAACTCCAAGCTCATGTGAGGCAATGCACAAACCTCCACAGTTAGCCAGCATGTGAAGAAGCGGCTGGTGCAAAGGGGCTAACACAGGTGGCGGAAGTGCTGAGCCAGAACTTAGAGAAACTGATGGTGTAGAGCATGGGAACCGCTTCAGATAGAAACTGATGAGTAGGCACCCTGGTCCCAGGCATTTTGGGGTGGGGGGGGGGTGGAATGACAATAAGAGTGCTGAGAAGTTTTATAAGTGGTCCCGAAGAGGAAGAGCATTGTTAGTATCGAGTGTGGCAACATTACTGACCTTTACCCCAGAGAGGAATGCCTGTCAAGGAAGCTAATCAATAAGGGCATTTCCCGAGGCTGTTTGAGAGGACAGAGAGCAGGAGAGCAGTTTTCAAATGAGCAGTGGAAGTCAGATGAGTACAGAAAAGTCGTCCCGGTCACAGTTACAGCAGGAGTAGGAAGCTCATGCTATTTTCAGGGATTACCAATCAACAAGGAGAGCTCGATTTTGCTGTTTTGGAGATGTGTGTGCAGCGGTGGAATGAGATAAATATAATCACTCAACTCATTCATTGTTAAAACCAAGAATAGTGAGAACTTTAAAAAGAATAGATATAAAGCAATTTTAAAGCAGTTTGGCTTCTCAGTAGCATCACTTCAGAGAGAAGGGACGTTCCCTGTAGTGAAGCAACGAAGGACGAAAGGAACGAAGCAGTGCCGTGATTCCGCCTGCGTCCCTCTCGCTGAGCGTGGGGGCGTAGTGCCACTTTCCTTACCACAGCCCTCCACCTCAAGATTCTCAGTTTCCTGAGAGTGGCGCCTACACTTCAAAAATACATATTTTTCCTATAACCTGATCCCTGAACCCAGGGTTTCTAAGTCTTCAGCAATCTTTTCCAATACTGGCTCATTATGACCCTATTTGACCTTAACCTTTCCCTGATCTTAACCTGGCTTTAGACCCCACCCATCCCTCTACCCCCTTTATGGGCATGGGCACTGTATTACCTCATTAAACCTCTAACCACCCTAGGGGGCAAGCATTACCAGTTTCTACTTTTTGGATGAGAAGACAAAACTAAAGTTTAGCTAACCTTGCCAATAGACACATAACTAGAAAGTACTCAAGTTGGAATTTTATCCCAGTTCTCTCTGATTTTAAGAGAATAAAGAGCTGTAGAGAATTAGGAGGCTATTCAGGTCCAGAAGACAAGTGATGGGAAGGCACGTAATCAAGTGTACATATCATGAGGCAGTGAGGAAGGGGAACGCTTGTGGACAGCTTCTAGTAATCAGAAAGGGACAAGTGAAGAGGAAGTATTACTTTATCTGGGGGCGGAGTGGGGAACTGTACATATGGAACTTATTCCCACGAGGGAGCCATGGCTGCAAAACAGAAATAGATGACAAAGAGATTTTTAGATGTCTATGGATGATGGTTAATTGAGGAGTAGCAGGAAGGAAGCAGGGTGGGGGCTGCCCCACGAAGTCTGCCCGAGCAGAGCTCCAACCTCTGGGCCAGATGGCACCCATGCCCCGAGACCGGGAGCTTCTGGCTCACGGCAGTGCTCAAACGGACTCTTGAATTGCTTTTGCAGCACTAAACAAGACGCTGGGGGAGCCCAAGGGAACATCTGAGTTAGTTTTATTTTCTCTGGTCATTTCATTTTGGATAAAACCCAAGGGACATCAGGTGTTAGGGAACCAAATAGAAAGAAAGTTATCAGTAAAGAAGCAGACAGCATATTTTCTACTTTCCTACAAAGGTGTTGGTTATCAGTAACACAGCACGTGTGTCTGACGGAGAAACACACGTTCAGAGAGAAAGTCACCAGTGGTATTTGACTCCAGTGGGTTCCTCCTTGCTGTGCTTATTTCAAAGGCAAAGGCAGAATCTGCATCACTTTGGTACCTTTTCCTAGTCCTGCAGGTAGAATCTGATGGCGTGAATACAGAAATACTTCGCTAGGTTCATATTCCACCTAAAGTACTTGGGCTTAGAATTTTTAACCCAATGTGGATTTTCTGAGGTTCTGGACTATGATGCTGCTGAATGATGATGACTATTGTTATTAATAGTCTACCAACTGCAAGCACTGTGCCCAGCACTTTATGTAGAGAATTCTACCTAATCCTTACAGAAATCCCGTGAGTGGGTCATTACTATTCCAGTCTTATAGATGAGGAAAGTGAAGCCAAATAGAAATTTGGAGGTTAAGGCTGTTCAATGTTGGCAGAACTGAAACCAGAACTCATGGTTGGCTGTCTCTAAAGATTTTTCTCTTTCTAATACATCACATTGTCACATCAGAGGGTGTGTGCAAGTGTGTGTGTGTGTGTGTGTGTGTGTGTGTGTGTGTGGGAGAGAGAACATGAATGAATGAGTTGA
Organism: Micronycteris hirsuta; assembly: GCA_004026765.1. Classification (NCBI taxonomy): domain Eukaryota; kingdom Metazoa; phylum Chordata; class Mammalia; order Chiroptera; family Phyllostomidae; genus Micronycteris; species Micronycteris hirsuta. Next base: position 67,457 of record PVJI01002016.1, read on the forward strand.
GGATAAAGAAATCCTTACAGCACCTTCCACAGTTAAGACAACTCTTTCATTTGAAGAATAAACAAATCAGAAATTACCAGGAACTTCTCAGGGCTATTTTAGAATTAAGAACTAAAAGTCCCAAGGCAAAATGGCTTTAATTATGAAAGAGAATTTAGGAATCTAAAATAAGTCATGTGAAGTATGGAATAAAACCAGAGTCTGGGCATATTCATCTGAGGCAGAGCATACCTATTTCAACTTGGCTTCTTACCTGCACCAATCTCCCACTTGTAACACCACTTCTTCCCCCAAAGGGCATGAGGAAGGGGAGGCAGGTGTGAAATACCCCATGTAGCCCCTAAACTGCAGTTTAGATTCATTATGGGTTAAAATGAGATGGAAATAGAAGGGAAATGCACCAGACATAGACGATTGCCTCCTCCCCACTGAGTTCCTCTTCCTCCTCACAAACTGTCTTCCAGCCCCCGCCTTCTGTCCTTGCCTTGGTCTTAGTAATTTTAAGCAAAAAAAAAATTAAGAAAATTGCATGTCATGATTTTGCTTTGAAGACTGAATGCCAAATCTCCTCTCTCTTTTACTATTAAAATAATTTCATTTCAAAGAGACAGAGCAATTCTTTCTTTTGTATCTTCAAACCAGAAAGCCCCTTATTCTAATTACATCCTCTTGGGTGTCAACCAGTATTTTGCAAATAATTCACTTCAAATTTCTATTTACAAGGTAAACAAGGATATCTCTGTTTGGCTCTCATCAGCCAGCATTGAACCAGAACATGAACGGTTCTGGAAACTGGAGCCAAGTCCTGCTGGATGGGGAATTCTGTCTCGGCTTTGTTGGAGGAAGAACCCCGTTGGAGCCCCCGGCTACCTGGCTTTGCAAGACTCTGTGTCTCTGTTCTCTTTTTATATTAATATCAAAATTGTTAGGTAAAATGGTTGGCAGGAAACCCACAATTTACCCTTAGGAAAAAATGCTTCCTCTTGTCGAGTCTTTGAACCATAATCCCTTCAAACGCTCTACACTAAATTCTTGTAAGCACGACAATGGTTTTTCTACAGCATTCTATGTCCTCATAACTTTAGATGGCTTTTTCATTTACAGTCTGCAGATGCAGTCTGGATGAATGAAGGGTACTCTTCGTTTTAAGCAAAGAAACTGAAGTATACAGAAGTAAATTTATGGCAAAGCTCAAAAGCCTTAAAAACAGCGATGTGAATTTGTGGCTGGGACTTTGTTCGATGACAAAAAGGTGACTCTTCCTTTTTTGTCTGAATTTTATATAGATGATTTTTGCTTGCCTGTAGATAAAAGCCCATCGATCAAGATTATCTTCCAGAAGACAAATACTGAGATATTAAGAGTGTGGTGGGGTTATGGGCAATCATTTTTCTTTTACAATTTTCCAAATGTTATAAAACAAACATTTTAGAGTTGGAAAATAAACATGATTTAAAATTAAAAACCCACAAAATTATAAACATGACTAATGTTTAAACAACACTATTTTTATTGTTTTACTCACAGATAGAATTGTAATTTTATAGAAGACTGGTTTTTTAGGAATCTAGATTTAAATCTGCACTAAGATACATCATGTTACCATCTTGTCTTTGTAATGATGATTATGCAAGGAATTGCTGGCCACATGAAAAAATTCATTATACAAGAACATCATTGAGGAATTCCAATGACTGTCTCTACTCCTAAGAAATGGAGGAAGATGTTGGATAAATTCTGATTTGTGTCTTCAAGACTGAAGCTGACGTTGCATCTATAAAATGACAGCAGGGAGCTCTAAGTAAGCAGCTGCACGGGGGTGAAGAAATATGGCAATGGATTTTGAATGGACCAGTGAGCAGCAGATTGGATATTACTATAAATCAAATCAGGAGATTTTCTGTGAAATGGAAAAAATGACTTGGGAAATTTCTCCCTGAACTCAGAAGGACATAAAGACAAAAATAATGAGAAAAGGAAGTGTGTGTGTGTGTGTAGGGGGGGCTGCTATATGGGGGGAACAGGGGAAAAATTGGGACAACTGTAGTAACAAATAATAAGGTGTAATTTAAAAAAATGAGAAAAAAGAAATTTGAAAGACAGAACTAAATGATCCAATATACAGATGATGATAATAATAATAATGCCAAAAGAAGAAAAAGCAAACTAAGGTTGACATCATTATCAAATAAATAATAGAAGAGAACTTTCTTAAGCTGAAAAACACTTGTTCTTAAGACTGGAAGCACTGAGTCTATAAATTGCTTTGGGTAATACACATTTTAATGATAATTCTTCCAATCCATGAACATAGTATATGCTTCCATTCGTTTGTATCTTTCACAATTTCTTTCTTCAGTGTTCTATAGTTTTCCAAGTATAGGTCTTTTACATCCTTGGTTAAATTTATTCCTAGGTACTTTATTTTTCTTGTTGCTATAGTTAATGAGATTTTTTTCTTAGTTTCTCTTCCTGATGCTTCATTGTTGGTGTACAAGAATGCCATTGATTTCTGAGTGTTGATTTTGCATCTTGCTACGTTGCTGAATTCCCCTATTAGGTGGAGTAGTTTTTAGGTGAAGATTATAAGATTTTCTATGTACACTATCATGTCATCGGTGAATGACAGTTTTACTTCCTCCTTTCCAATTTGGATGCCTTTTATTTCTTTTTCTAGTCTAATTGCTGTGGCTAGGACTTTCAGCACTATGTTGAATAAGAGTGGTGAAAGCAGGCACCCTTGTCTTGTTCCTGATCTTAAGGGAAATGCTTTTAGTTTTTGTCCATTGAGTATGACATTGGCAAAAGGTTTCTCATACATGGCCTTTATGATGTTGAGGTATGCTCCCTCTATTCCCACTTTGCTGAATGTTGTCATAAATGGTTGCTGGATTTTGTCAAATGCTTTTTCAGCATCTATTGATATGATCATATGATTTTTGTCTTTCACTTTGTTTATGTGATGCATTACGTTGATTGATTTGTGTACGTTATACCATCCTTGCATCGGTGCAATAAATGCCACTTGATCATGGTGTATAATCTGTTTAATGTATTGCCGGATCCCGTTTGCCAATATTTTGAATTACTATTAAAATACCAATGGCATATGTTACAATTAGAACAAATGTTCCAAAAGTTTATATGGAACCAAAAAAGACCCCGAATAGCCTCAGCAATCCTAAGAAAGAAGAACAGAGTTGTAGGGATCACAATATCTGATATTAAACTATACTATAAGGCCACTGTAATCAAGATAGTCTGGTACTGGCAAAACAACACACACATAGATCAATGGAACAGAATAGAGAGTCCAGAAATAAACCCAAGTCTCTATGGTCAATTAATATTCGACAAAGGGGGCAGAAGCATACAATGGAGTAAAAATAACGTCTTCAACAAATGGTACTGAGAGAACTGGACTGGTACATGCAAAAAATGAAACTTGACCACCAACTTAAACCATACACCAGAATAAACTCAAAATGGATAAAGGACTTAAATATACATCATGATACCATAAAAGTTCTAGTGGAAAACATAGGCAGTAAAATTTCAGATATCCCATGCAGCAATAACTTTGCCAATATATCTCCTAGGGCAAAGGCAATAAAGGAGAAAATAAACAAATGGGACTACATTAAATTAAAAAGCTTCTGCATGGCTAAAGAAACCATCATCAAAATGAAAAGGGAACCAACTCTATGAGAGAACATATTTTCCAATGATACCTTGGACAAGGGTTTAATCTCCAAAATCCATAAAGAACTCATACAACTCAATATCAGGAAGACAAACAACCCAATTAAAAAATGGGCAAAGGACCTGAATAAACACTTCTCCAAGGAGGACAGACAGTGGGCCCATAGACATATGAAAAAATGCTTGACATCACTAGCCATCAGAGAGATGCAAATTAAAACCACAATGAGATATCACTTCACACCTGTCAGATGGCTATCATCAAGAAATCAACAAATAACAAGTGCTGGTGAGGATGTGGAGAAAAGGGACCCCTAGCGCACTGTTGGTGGGAATGCAGACTGGTGCAGCCTCTGGGAAAACAGCATGGAATTTCCTCAAAAAATTAAAAATGGAACTGCCTTGTGACACTGTGATTCCATTGCTGGGAATATACCCTAAGAATCCTGAAACACCAATTCCAAAGAACTTACGCACTTCTATGTTCATAGCAGGGCTATTTATAATAGCTAAGTGATGGAAACTACCCAAGTGCCCATCAGTAGATGAGTGGATTAAAAAACTGTGGTACATTTACAATGGAATACTACACAGCAGAAAGAAAGAAGGAGCTCCTACCTTTTTTGACAGCATGGAGGAACTGGAGACTATTATGCTAAGTGAAATAAGCCAGGCAGTGAGGTCAAATACTACATGACCTCACTTATAGCTGGAATCTAATGAACAAAATAAACTAATAAGCAAAATGGAACCAGAGACATAGAAACATGAAACAGAATGATTGCTGTAGAAGAGGGGAGATAGTGGAAGGAAGGGGAATGGACTAGTCCAGGAACATGTATGAATGACCCGTGGACATGGACAATGAAGAGGGGATTGACTGTGGGTGACAGGGGTGGGCTGGGTGGAGGGGGGCAAAAGGGGGAAAAGAAATTGGGACAACTATAATAGAATAAATTAAAAAAGAAAAAATAAAATTGAAAAACAAACAAATAAGACTGAAAGCATTAACTTTCGGAATAACTTGACAAGTTTTCATTACAAAGAAAAAGTCTCATAAGCATCCAGGTGAAAATAAAAACATGCTACTTACACAAGAACATAGTAAAACTAGCTTTAGTTTTCCCATCAACTACCAGGCAGAGGTCTGTGATGGGAGGCCTAGGATAATCTTTGTCAAGCATGATGAAGAGTTATGTAGGTGCCATCAGAGACTGTGTGGCTCTGTCCAATATTTTAGGCCCAGATAGAGATAGAAAAGAAAAAAATTAAATATACTGACTTTAAGTAGCTGAGGAATCTGTAACCTTTGGGCCAGAAGGTTATTATTTTTTTTCTCCCTTGTTTGGCAGACACGCATGCTGTGTCAGGAATAAGAGCTGACTGAGTTCATCATGCCACGCAGCCCTGACAACTGGTGTCCCTCATCCCACAGCCTGGCCTTTCAAGGCTGGGCTGTTGGTGTGTTTCTTCTCGTGGCAATCCCCCCACCTCCTGGAGGAGTGGTTGCTGCATTGGGGCAGGATGAACCCCATCTGTACATTCAGTGGCACATTCTTCAGAGCTTCTAGTACTGATATAAGGTTAGAAATAGTTTAATACTCTACTGGTCACTCATCTCAATGAGTGTCCAAAGGCAGACGGGAGAAAGGAGGAGTAAAAGTGGCACACTCAAGTCTCCCTTCATGAGCCTGGAATGTGTGTGTAGAAAAATTGGTGTACATTTTCTACATTGTATGTATACAGGGTGATCAATATAACAGCACCCCACCACATCCACCAACCATTTAAAAAAGTTCTCCTTGGCTATTTTAAACACGATACACTCTCAGTTCCCCATGTGGGAATCCCCAGCAAAGTGTCAGAAGCCCTTTTTTGCATGTTCAAGTGTAGGCTGGCTTCCACCAGCGAATGTCTGAGCCTTACCTGGCCAGCATCCCCTGGAGCTGCATCCTCATCCCTCTCTACAAGGTCTGCTGGGATTCCCCAAGAGAAAACTCAGTGCCCAGGTTCCTGCTCCTTCCATGACCTACAGGCTTTGCCCCCTAAAAATTTGGGAATTCCTGGTTTAAACCCCACAGGCTAAGTGTAAACCAACCATGCCAGAACTTTGTTCTTAAAAGGAGAAACATTACAGGATTCCAAAAATATCAAGGTCATTTTACCTCTTAATAGTTTCTCCGAGCCATACTGGTTCAGGAACAAAGACCTTATATTTTGCTGAAATGTTTCTTTTCCATCAAAAGTAGAAGAATATAAATGAAACCCTAAAGAAATCTCTGCCGCTTGGCTTGAATTCTGTTCTTGGAAGCCACACAGAATAAGTCTCCCTCTCCTATACAATCGTCCTTTCACGTATCTGCAGTCAGCCACCAAATCTGAGTCTTTGTGGTGATAACCTTCCTGTAACAGCCAGCCTTTGAGATGGCTGCAGTGACCTTCACCTCCTGGTGTCCATGGCCTTGTGGAGTCCCCTCCCACACTGTCTCAGGGCTGGTCTCTGTGACTGAGAGAATATGGGTGGCATGTGACTTCAGGCTAAGTCACAAAGCGCACTGTAACTTCTGCCTTGCTTGCTCTCTCTGGGACCGCTCGCTCTGGGGGAGGCTCGTTGCCAGGTCATCAGGACACTCAATGGAGAGGCCCATGTGGCAAGAAACTGAGGTGTCCAGCCAAAAGTTATGTGACTGAAACTGACGATGACACTGCAGCCCCAGCTGATATCTTGACAGCAACCTCTACGGGACACCCTGGACCAGACCTCCAGCTAAGCTGCTTCTGAATTCCTGACTCTCAGAATAATTGCTTATTAACTTAAGGTGCTAAATTTTGGAATAATTTGTTACACAGCTATAAGTAACAAATATGCACTCCAAGTTCCTATAAAAGCTCTTTAAGCAAGAAAGTCTGTAAACTCTTTACCTCAGGACAGATGCCAACGTTTTTTAGTGACCTTCTTAAAATAATCCACCAGAGTGTTAAAACGACACCAGTAACAAAAACATTTACCAAATGCTTTATGCGTTGGCCTCTGTGCTGAGTTTTACTTGTACCATCTAAATTAATCTTACAAAATTCCTATGACAGTTCTATTATCCTACCCACTTTACAGATGAGGCATACAAGTCTAGAGAGATTTAGGGCCTTGCCCAAAGGCACAGAGCTAGAAAGAGGCAGAGAGAAATCCAAAAACAGGCAGTGTGTCCATCACAGCTGGTGCTCGACAGCGCCAGGCTATGGGGACGGAGCGCAGCAGGAATACCATCTCCCGTGACCTGATGTCTACACTCCTGCGACTTAATTCTCCACCAATTTTTCTAGCAGTTCTGGAATGCTGTTTGTTAGATTACATAAGCTTGCAGCCAACTTCGGCCTCTAGGTTTTATCCACATAAACTGTTGTCAAACTTGGCCTCATATCCTTCCTGACTAAACTTCATTATTCTTAACCTCAACACCATTAAGTGTGTCATTGTTCAATTTAATCTGGTGGGTGGCTTTGACTGTCATTCTAGCTTGATACCTTGTTTCCCCTCCTTTTGAGTATTCTATCATTCAACAACATTTCAGCTATCATTCTGGGCTTTGTATCACCCCCTACATTTGATGAATCTGTCTTATATATCTTTTTTCAATTTGCTCGTAAAATTCTCAGAAGAAAAGGGGGACAAATCCCAGCTGCACACCCTACAGGCCCCCTCCCAGGTCCACATGAATCATCAGTGAACATTGTTTGGGGAATGCCCTGGTTAAAAACTCCCTGCCCTTCCCAAAAGCTCACAGGTGAATTTGGCTAGGGTATACCTAGGGATTGTTCATTTAAGGTCATTGTTGTTTTATCTCACTGACCAGCCATTATTCGAACTCACATTTCTTCATTTGGTTTTACCGATTACTTTGATTTTGTCACGTGCCTTCCTGAAATCACACTGTATTAGCTTGACAGCATTATCCTGGCAGCATCTCCCTTATCAGTCTGACAACGCTTAAAAAGCAGTGGAGTTAGTCTGCTGTAACTCATTGTGGTGAATGCATTCAGGGGCCTAAGTATTCATTCTCTATCTGCTGTAATAACTTGTTCTAGAGTTTTCCTGTGAGTATCATCAAGTTTTATCATCTATATTCTAAAGAATCGTCAGGTGTTTTTTACTCATTTAAAGTCAGAAACTTATTTTTCTTTTTCTACTCTCTGACCATTGTTTATGTTTGCTATTATATCTTAAAAATTACCAACAAAGATGGGAAGGTTTTTGTTTTTGTTTTGCAACAAGTTTCCTTAGAATATTAAGTTGTAATTCATCTGTACCCTTGAAAATAAATTCATTTGTGGCATTAGGTGATTTTTTTTTACTAGGGTCCTTGCTGGTCCTTCTAGTTCTTATTTTACTAGGTTAGTTTTATTTCCTGTAGTTCGAAGATTCTTCTTGACAGAAAATGTAAAAACAAAATTATAGTAGTAGAACCAAACTTTTCTTGGTTCTGCACTAATGTTACTCCATTTGTCCCAAGAAATGAACTTATTCCTTCCTTTTTACTTATCTGTTCTCAAATCTAGCTTTAAAAAGCTCTTTTGTGTGGGTGTGTGGTCAATAGCCATGTGGGCAATCCTCGGTTTCTTCTGCGCTTCGGTTTTCCTGACATTCTCTAAACACCTGCCAGCCCGCAGAGCACACCTGCTCCAGGGGAGGCACCGGCATGCTTTTTCACTCAACAAAGCGCCATTCAGTATGGTTGTTCTACCTCTTGGGACAAGTCTTTCTTCTGATCTTCTCTGTACAGCCTACTGAATGGTAGTCCAGAGAACTCCCTCTACAGATGCACTTGGGTCTTCTTTAAATGTTTATTCTTTGCCTTTCTTATGCACCCTCTGAAAATAAACTGAAACCAAATTCATAGCCTTCCAACCTTCCAAGGCCATGTTCCTTTTTAGAATCCTACTCAATGAATCACATCTGAGTGATTCATTCCTCTGAATTTTTGTACACTCTGCTTTGCTGAAGTGGAACTATGCCTAGTGTTTCCTTCTTTCGCTATTGCAAACTTTAAAGTGACATGTACAGATACCAACCTGTTATCAAGACTGCATTCAAAAAAGATGACCCTGTTGCCTTCTCTACCTCTGAGTAATACTACAGCTAACAGGTACGTAAAGAATTTCCTAGGTGTTCAATTTGTGGCGTGCTAAGATTTCCAGAAAATGTACCAATCTGACATTGGCTGTCAAACAACATTCTATCCTTATGACTACTTTGTAATCAGGATCCAGACAGTATTCATTACCTGGATAAACCATCTATCCACAAAATTGATCCATGATAATATTACTCTTGATATTTCCTATTTTTCCTCTTGAATCAAACATCCGCACCTCTGTTTAGCTTGTGCTCGATGATTTAGGGCTGCCTGGCAAACATTTCTGCCCCCCCTAGCAGCACCCAGATTTTTTTAAATTACTTTTCCAGCAAGGGTTTACACTGGTTTATAGCCACAGATGCCTCACCCTGCCTGATGTCCTCTCTCCCTAAAATTTGAATCCTGAGACAAAGTGATAATGCGGGTGGAGTTGATGCATGACCAGTGTGGCATGTTCAGCACACTTCCTGTTCTGAAATGGATTCTGTAATTCCCATTTCCCAGTTTCCTGGAGCCACCTTGGTTACTGTTCATTTCCAAGTACAATTTTCCAGCTTTCTTGCTGATTTAGTGGGCTTCCAACCACCTTCCAACAAGGTTGCTTTTATTCAAGTCAGTCAGTTACAATCAAAGAACCCTAGTTCATGTGCTCCAGAACGAGGCTACTCTCCCAGGGGTGTTCCTTCCCACCAACTCTCCAATGTCCACAGAGTCTTGGAACTGCCCATTCAGCTCGCTAGGCTCATCCATTTATTTCAGTTTTTCAAAAACATTCCCTAACAAGTCCACATACACTGGATTAAAATTTTCAGATTTCATCTATTTACTGCTCCCAACGTGAGCTCAAAGTCTGTAGTTATCCAAGGTCTTCAGTATTGTTTATAGTAATGCTGAATTTTGCATTATTACTGTTCTTTCTTAACTTAAGCTCTCCCTTCCCAAATTGATAAACTTAACTTCCAGGCCTCCTTTAATGGTTTGCGAAATTTAAAAATAAATTCAGTACTATAAAACAACTGAGAATCAATCCAAAGGGCTGCATGCTGCTCAGTTTTTTCCAACTATACTTGCCACTCTCTCCACAGCTTCTGGCTTGACAGTGTTATTGAGAGTCTTTATCTCTCCCCTAAAGTACTGTTTAAGGACAAATTGATCAGTTGGGCGGCTCTTTTGCCAAACATGTACTTGCTTCTCTGCCTTTACATGCTAGAGTCCATCTTTTGCTGGAATCTTTATAGGCCATGGTCATAGTTATATATGTAATGTCTACATAGGCAACAACCCCATTTGGGTGGTTGTCTTGGCCATTCTCCATCATGTCTCAGAAAGATGGTCAAGAAAAATCAGATACCTGCTAACTACCTGCATCAGGGTCAATAGCATACTCTTCAACAAGTAGTCACAACTCACAACCCTATTGCTTCCTCCTGGAACTGAGGACTCTTTGGATCTTCTACTCTCCAAGGCGGATGGCATTTGAAAGGCAAAAGCTCACATAGCGAAGTCTCCTAATTAATGTGTCCGGAATATATTTTTCCTAGCCTGAAAAATCAAGAAGCCATTGCTTTTTACTGCCCACTGAAGTATATCTTTTTTGCATGTATCCATTTTTGAGATATTTCCTACAAAATAGAGGTCTCTATTTTGCCCTCAAACAACATAGCAAAAATAAATGTCCTCCGTAGCTCTAGACGGTGAAACAATGAACATTCGGATCTATTCCACTGAGGCCCTTGCGGGAAGGAGGACCCAGGGAGTAAGGGCAGGACACTTCACCTCCTCTGATCCTTGTTTAGGCACCTCTAGGGTGCAGTTCCCTGGTGGCACCAACCCCAGCCACCAGCGCCTAAGCAGTCTCTCAAAATCATCTGGGTAATCCAGCCCAGATTCTTACAACTGAATTCCCTGCCTTTATTTCTTTTTCTCAATTTAATGACTTTTAAAATTGCAAAAGCAGCATATATTTAAGGAGAAAGCTTGAGAGAACAGAAAAGCACAAAGAAAGAAGAAAAAATGTAAGTTGCCTGTCAGCCCATCACTCATGGATAACTACTGTTAGCACTCTGGAGTGTAGCCTTTATTCTGTGCTCTCATTGATGCCCAACAGGAATAAAGTGATTCTATCACAGCCCTTCCCCAACTCAGCAGGTGTTATCTTCAATGGCTGTAGTTTTCTACTGACACATTTTCTTGCCCCAGTTTTCTCTTGTTGGACATTGTGGTAGCTTCCCTACATTTCACTCTTGTAAATAATATAGAACTGAATGTCTTTCTACACAGATAGTTGTTCACACACAGTTATGATTATTTTCCTGGGAGCAGAATTACTGTAACAAAGGAATGCTCATTTCTAAGACTTCTGAGACATACCGTCAAGCTGCATGCTGGGATCTTCATAAAATTTATACTCTCATAAAGGGGAGCTGAATTATTTCTTCATATCCTTCCCAATACTGAATATCATCTTTCCTTTCCTTCTCTGCCAATATCATGGAGGTATATTAATTTGCATTTTCTTGATTACTTATGACGTCAAGTGTTTTTTCATATAATTACTGGCACTTGTATTTCAACTTTGGTTAACTAGCTGCTTATACCTTTTGCCCATGTTCTTTCCTGTTTATTTGTAAGAGATCTTTAAAATAATAAGAGCTAAATAACAAGTAATAACTATATATATAAAAAATAATCTGTGGTTTATGTCTTCATTTTGTGTGTACATTTTGTCACACCTCAATGTTATGGTTAGAGGCCTTCCCTTCTGTAAGATTATATAACTATTTACCTATGTTCCCTTCTCCTATTTTATTGTTTACATTTAGTCCTATGCGGTCCATAATTTATTTGGTGTATAATATTTACTTTATTAGTTTCTAAATAGCCAACCAATTATTCCAACACCAGTTTTTGAAAAGTCCATTTCCCTATTTATTTGAAATGGTATCTCTGTCACACACTGAGTACTTAATTTGTGGTCTTTTTATCTAGTTCCATTTATATTCTGTTTCTATGTCAGTACCAAACCATTGTATTAATTGTAATCTTGTCATATGGCTTAATAGCTAGTGATACAAATTTGTCTTTCCTTGCCCCACCTTTCATTTTTAAAAAACAGAATATTCTCATCTGTTTAATTTTTCCAGATGAACTTTAGAATCATTTATAAGTTCTCTCCTGATATCCAAATCTTTCGGAAAGTGACATCCTAAATTAGCCTACAGATAACTGGCCCATTTGCAGATGAAGATTTCCTAGTGGCAAACATGCTGTGCTTTCCCGTTTATTCACATCTCCTTTGGGCATTGTGCAGTAAAGCTCCATGGAACTCCTGTGCACGGTGATGGCTGGACTTCCTGCCTCTTGTAACACCCTTGGCTTAGTGTCGACCATCTCTGATAGGATCTTCCAGGGCCTCCAGCCACACTGGCCTGCTGCAGTAGCATGCACTGAAGGCTGCAAGGGCATGCCAGGGCTGTACGGATGGCAACGCAAGACACTCTGGCTTGGCAGCCTGGGTCCTAGTGGTGTCTGGGACACCCACTCTTGATGACTTTGGCCACGTCACTCCCTTCCCTGGGTCTCAGTTTACTTTTCTATACAATGGGTTCCCTCGATCTAGCCATGGTTCCTTTCCTATTAAAATTCTCATTCTATCAAAAGTGAGATGGTAGATGGGACAGCCCTTGAAGGAGGGTGGAATCCCACTGAAATTCACATGTAATGTCTATTATTAATGGTATGCTTAGATGCTGAAGGAGTGAAGAATAAAGGGGCGATTGTTTAAATACAGCTAGCTTGATCTGAGAAAACTTGTTGCAGGTAAGCTTGAATGTGGAGTCTTGAAAGGCACAGCAAATACGTGGAATCAGTGCCCCCGATGTGGAACGTATGTGCAAAAATACAGATGGAGGGGGTGGGAGTTGGCAGATTAGATTTGACTTGACTGGAGAGCAGGAACCATGCTAGACTCTTGACTAGAGAGCAACAGTGTGGGACAACAGAGTTGGAGCCAGTTTTTATGTGTATTTCTTTTAGCTCACTCAGTCTTGGGTGGCAGATCTATAGAATCCACCCACTCTACACAGAGAGGGCCCATTGCAGAGTGTGCAGCCCAATCCTAAGATTTCCTTGTTCCAATGATGGCCAAAAAAATCCAGGTAGATTAACTTAAGGGTCTGGGCCTTGAATCAGACCTTTCCAGGAGCTGAGAGGGCTTGGGGAGCACAGAGCAAGATGGTCTTTACTGGCCCAGGAGACAGGGTGGGGCCTGGGGGCCTTTTGGGAAGTGCCCAGAATGGGAGGCATGAGCAGGAGCTGCCCTTCACTCCACACCTAGGCCCCAGAGGGAGGCTCAACAGGCCGTGCACCCAGAGCTATGCCAGAGTGGCCAGGGCCCTGTCACCCTCATGGCCACAAGTGTCCTGATACTCTGCACAGCCTGCCTCCCTTGGCAGGTGAGCTCCTCCTCCCACCAGCTGTTAGAGAAGTGGGTGTCGGAATGCTGCTCCCAGGCACCCTGGCCTCCCTCAACCTGGTGTTTCACACACCCATTCCTTAACCTCATTCTCTGCCCATTTCATTCCTCTTCCCACGCAGTGTTTACTAAAATCTCTCTTCCCCATCAGACGAAGCACGGGACCAGGGTTCCCTGGACTGCCTGGGGAGTGTTCCCACAACCGGGCACGTCGCCAGAACAGAGAACACGGGGTGCCACCCACTCAAGGGAGAAGGACCCCAATCTCCACCACAGGAGTGACTGATGTTCTCCAGGAAAACAACACCATCAGACAACATTTGAGAAAGAGGGGTTTTTCCTTTGGGGTTTGCAAATCATCATCATCATCATCATCATCATCATCATCATCATCATCTTATAGGAAAAGGAAGATAAAGAACTCCAGCAGTTTTGCTGTTTATTTGCCACGCAAGGGACAGCAGTCAAGGGACAAGTGAGAACCTGTGCAGCATTTTATAATCACAGTGTCTACCACCCAGTGTCTAGCTACAAGTTCTTCCATAGTCTGAGACCTTGCTGCTCAACGTGTGGCCCACAGACCAGCAGCGCTGGCATCACCCGGGAGCTCGTTAGAGAGGCAGAATGCCAGGCCCAAACCCAGAGCTGCTGAGTCAGACTCTGCATGACCCCCGCCCCCACCCCCCAGGTTGTGTGCACATCACAGTTTGAGAAGTGCGGCTCTGGTCCAGTGCTTCTCGATCTTGGCTGCACATGAGAATCACCCTGGACAAGTCCCTATGCCTGGGTCCACCTCCAGAGATTATGATTTAATTGTTCTGGGACAAAGTGTGCAGCTGGGACAATGGGATTTTTAAACACTGCCCTGGTGATTCTAATATGCAGCCAAGTTTGAGAACCCCTGGTTTAGTATACAGATACATAGATTAAAAGAGAAAAGTTAAGAAATTTCTTCCTGGATTATAAATGGAATCATAGAAAGTTTTGCAAACACCTAAGCAGAATTCATTGAGCAGAAACTCCACATATAACCACCAATTTGATGTGCCTTTACCATATAGCATCAAAAAATGATGTGCTTAAAAGCAGAAAAATTAAAACAAGGTTGAATCACAGTCTTCAATGAAGTTAAAAGACAACAACACCTCCTCTCTCCCATCTTCTTCCCATCTTGTGACTAATAAATAAAAAATACTCTCCTATAAAATTTTCAAACTATGACAAGTGGGAATATTTTTGTGCTTCAGTCTTATTAGAACAATTTACTTTTGCATTGCAAATTTCTGGTTTGATAACACACTTTGCGCTACAGTTACATAAGAACAGTGGTAGCTCTTGTGTTCATTTGAGGATACAGAGTCTCCTTTTACTCACATAGTCTCCTTTTATTCACATAGTCCTTTAATGTAGTTGGACATCAATCTTTCTAGCCTAGAAAGGAGGTTTTATTTCCCTGCCAGGGAACAGAACTTCCAAAAAACACAAATGTCTTTCAGCATCATGTTGAGTAAATAATCAAGAGAGTATGAATGGGTCTCTCTCTGACTTCCTGCCTTACTTTGCTTTAAACTCATAGGTGAGCTACGAAACGATATCTGCCCTAACGTTCCCGCCACCTAGGCAGCATGTCAGCCCCAAAGCCAAGTGTAGGCTTATGGGGCTTCCCTCGCTTTGAACGTTTATCTGGTCCTGGAGCATGCCAACGCGATGCATAAACATGTCTGGGTAGCAGCTAGTGCCTTTCCTTTCAATTCAAGCCATTCATAAAAGTGACTCCTGGCTCAGGTCTCCCCAATCTTATCAGGTTTTACATATGACATGGTCATAGTCAGTGGGAACTGAGAGTGGAAAAAAACGGTCAGTATTTAGTATTCCAAGCACAGGGGCAGTACAGAGTCTACACACTCACCTACCTACCTTTAACTTAACTCTTAAAGAAGGCACTGTTAGCTCCCATGTTTCCACCAGCAAGTTCTCTGAAAGTGGGGCTGAGGATAAGGACCTGAGTTGGTGGATGGTGCTTCTCTCAGGCTCTTTCAGCCCCCGGGTAGGCAGCGTCAGGAATGGGGTTGGAATGAAACCCCACAACCGCAGGACAAACCCATGTTGAGTCAGGCAACAGTGAGGTGTCAGGAGGTTGGCTTGGGCAAATGGCTTTCCGTTCTTAGTGTGCAGGGGACCAACAGCCCTCTGGACTTAAACCAAACTTTCCAGTTTGGCATGAACCAGAAGTCACCCCACCACGTGTGTGCAAAGAGACCTGCTCTACTCAAGGTGGTGCAACCAAAGCCTACCTATGCTTCTGGGAGTCTCCTTGGAGTGTGATCTGGCTTATATGAAACTTGGTTTTAAAAGATATTCGTTTGCTTTATCTTTTTGATTTTCAAAAGGAACTCAAGTGTACACTGAAAAGTCTACCCCTGTGCCAGCCAGCCAGAACTTTTTCCTGGAGACGGTGGCATAGCAGGGTCTCATGTACGTGGCTGTTGGCACAGCTTTCCTTCTCGGAGGGGCTCTGCTCTGGTGAGTGAAAGGCCCTCCTTGCTGTCCTCCGACCCCCCAAGAAAAGGCTCATGTACAGCTCCCTTGCCAGGTCAAGGACATAACAGCTTTGGTGGGCTGTCTCCTCTCATCCCTTGGGAGCTCCCAGGCACCAGTCCACATGGCATGAACTAAGAGTTCATGAAGCCCAGGAAATGATTTGCACAAAGGGTTTTGTAGGTAAGACCTTCAATTCTACATAAATTTTCACCAAATATTAACTGAGCTCTTTATCTGTGCAGGGAAACTTACTATAGAAGAGAAAACTTGCTGTAGAAGAGAAAAATCATGAGCAAGTCATGCCGTACCTTCCTAGGATTGTGTACCCGTGTGAAGTTAATACCCAGACTCCAATTTACGGTGATACAAGGAGAGAAAAACAAAGACACTAAGAAGGACGAGAGGAAAGAAGGCAAGGCTGCAGACAAATCCTTGGGCCTCAACACAACAAGGGACTGAGAAGGGGAAGAACAGTGACAGAGCTTGTCTCGTACTGATGGGAGCCTTCCAGGGCCTGCCGTGGGCCTGGACAGGTACTCCCATGTGCCACTTCCTTCTCCACACCTGGCCGAGGTGGGTCAGAAGGGAGAGGATTCTAGAGCAGGAATTAATGAGCTCTGTCTCGGATCGTGGTCAGTTGAGTATGGCCCTGGCATCTTCTCAGCTAGATTTTGCATCCCTTAAGGTCAGGCATGAACAAGATGAGTGGCTGAATGTGTCAGCCATCAGTCCTATTTCTCACCACCACCAGATAAGTATGTATTATGTTCCCCATTTAATAGACAAGGAAATAGATCCATGAGGTTAAATGATTTGTCCACTCTGCTGATTGGTAACAGACCCATGGCAGGAACCTAAGAGTGTCTGGTAAATCAAGGCTGGGAATTTTTTTTTCCTTGTTCACTGTTTTGTTCACCTTGCTGTTCCTTGATATCCTTTTTGATTATTGAACTGAATGTGGGTAAAATAGGGGCTTTCCATATTTCCACATCTAACTTCAAAACTAGTTCCATTTTACAAACTTTCCACATGTTGAGATAACACGTTATAACTACAACTGCCTGATGTGTATCTCCATCATCACTTGTGCTTCAAATGTACTCTGAAAAACAAAGGAATTTCTCATGTCATTCCCTGATAAAAACAGCTTTACTTTGGGTGTGAATGCTAAATTCTACAGTGGTGTGTTCCTAAAGGTGATAATTTCTTTGTACATTTTAAAACTTTATAGGCACTACACCAATTTGAAAACATGTATACTCGTCTTTTATCTACTCAAACTCAAACAGTGAAGTCTATTTATCATGGTTCTTGTGCTTATCTGTAGAAGAAAGAATGCCTGTGATAAGACCCCAAAATGCCTATGTACCAAGTTATTAAACATGCATACACTATGGCATTAAGTGATAACTGTCACTATTACCGTTTCAAACTGTTTCTTCAGTAACTTTACTGTGCTCCTTTTGTGGGCCAGAAGCCATGTGCGGTGAAAAGATGAAGTAAGGCCTGATCTCTCTTCTGGGCAGGTCCTGAGGGTCTAGTGGGCAAGCGAGTGTGGACGCCTGGGCTGTGCCGCTGCAGAGCCTTGATGTGAGAGTATAACCTCAAACTTCCCATTCTGTGTGTGCACAACTTTGCCTCGATTTGGAGTAGGGAGGATCTTCTAGAACATCCTTCTAGAAAGATCTTGCTATGGAGACTCTGTGAGGCTTGCATGCCCAATCTCAGGTGCACCTTGCCATCCATTTGTCATAGCTCTAATGGCTCCTAACCTGTGCCTACCGTCCCTTGCCTGCACAGGACTCGCTGCAATGCTCCAGGATCCCCTGCATGAGAACACACATGCAGGCACACGCCCGACAAGGCAAATGCTAACAACAGTGCAGCCAGCTTCAAAAACAAACTCAAATCTACTCACCAGCCTTAACCCATTGTTATCCATGTCATAACAATGACATACCTAGTGATGGTAAACAAATGCTTAATGTTTAAAGAGGCACAGAACTTTAGGGTAAGAAGAGAACCTTAAAGATGAAGAAACTATGATCTAGAGAGGTGGCCTGTCAAGGCTGTGACCATAATCCAGGTCTCTGAACTTCTCACTCGGGACCAAATAACGTATAACTACGGCTCAAGGATAAGTTTGATTTTTCTCCTTTTTTTCCAAATGCATTAATTTTCTATTGCTGCTATAACAAACTACCACATACTAGTGACTTCAAACAATACAGATTTATTGTTTTATTGTTCTAAAAGTCAGAAGTATGAAATCAGTCTTACAGAGCTGTAGTCACGGGGTCATCAGGGCAGCTGCCTTTGACACACTCTAGAGGAGACTTGGTTTTTTCAACCTTTTGAGCTTCTAGACCTGCTAGAATTCTTTGACTCATGGCAGTGTCACTCCAGTTGCTGCCTCCCTTATCTCTTCTCTCCCTCTGACTCTGAGCTTCCTGCATCCCTCTTCAAAGGCCCCTTTGATTACATTGGATCCACCCAGACAATCCAGGAGAATCTTCTCATTTCAAGGTCCTTCGTCAATTTACAAAGTCCCTTTTTGCTGTGTAAGGTAACAAAATCACAAGTTCTGGGGCTTAGAACATCTTTGGGAGACCATCATATTCAGCCTACCTCACCAACACAGGTCAGAAATTCAAGCAAATGACTATGTCCTCTAGTACTGTCCAAACTAAGTAGGTGTTCAATAGTGAAACTGTAAATGAGAAATTTGGCCCCAAAATGCACAGTCACTCACAAGATATAAAACTGAAAAACTTCCATCCACAATGGAGAAAAAATCCCCAAACAATAGACCATCAAGTGCATCATTGCTGTTTACATGCACGACCTAAGCACTAAACATTCCATGTGGTTTAGTAATATGTACACAGGCTCTACCCATTCGTTTCAAAGCAATTCTAAACTTCCCCAGCGCCTCTCACCGTATCACTGCTTGCAGTTTTCCTGATCAGTATCTTGCTGCAATGGACATCATTGTAGCTAAGTCTTTACAGAAATCTGCCCCTGCTTATTTCCTTAGGATAAATTCTTAGAAGTGGTTATTTCTGGGTCAATGGGTAAGTAGGGCATTCTAAAGCCTTGTGTTACCAAATGGCTCTCATAGAAGTTGTAACAACTTACACACCCCAAATGCAAGTCTCCAACCTTATCTACTTTGTACTCCAACACTTATTTTTATCTTCACTAATTTGATCAATGAAAATATCTCAAATTAATTTGCATTTCTTTGAGGACTAGCAAGGCAGGATATCTTTTCTATGTTTATTGGCCACAGATAGTTATTTTGTGACTTATCTATTCAAACAACTTGCTTGTTCTCTTACTGGTGTGTTAGATTTTTTTGTTATTGGTTTGTATGAGCACTATATCGATTAAAGATATGAATACATTTTAGGATTCAAATATTGGCAAATATTGCCTATGGATTTGCTTGTAGTGTGGGGCCTGGGCAGAGGGGAGCAAAGGGGTAGGGAATGAGGACATCCACAATATTATCAACAATAAAAATAAATAAAAAAAGAAAATTATGATTTTTAATGTATCTATTTTCCTTTATGGTTTCTGTCTTTAATGTTCTGATTAGCTGGACTTTTTTTTGTAAATTATTTAAATATTTGCCTATATCTTCTTAGAAAAATTTTATGCTTCCATTTAAAAAATATATCCCAATCAGCTAGAACTTATTTTAGAATGTCATTAGGTTTTCATATCTAACTTTATCTCTATTTCGATGTGTAGCCTAGGATCCTGGGATCATTTGTGACATCGTCCCCTTTTCCTCAGGGACAAAAAATGCCACTTTTGGTCATGTCAACCTGTTATGTATAACTGGCTCTATACTGGAGCTTCCTGAATGAATCTCTTCTTCTGCCAGTGTCACAGTGTTATAATTAGTGCAGCTTCCTATCATGTATTAATATTTGATAGTACAAATCCTTCCACCTTTTAAGCCAACATTTTCTTGTGCCTTATTCTTAAAGGTAAACTTTAGAATTCTTCAGTCAAATTCCTCTTTACCCATTCTAATCCTAAAGACTAACTAGAAATGCCTTAAATTTCTTCCCTTTAAAAAATTATTTATTTATTTTAGACAGGGGGAAGGGAGAGAGAGAGGGAGAGAAGCATCAACGTGTGGTTGTCTCTAACATGGCCCTTTTGGGGACCTGGCCCACAGCCCAGGCATGTGCCCTGACTGGGACTGAACCATGACCTGTTGGTTCGCAGGCCGGTACTCTATCCACTGAGCCACACCATCCAGGGCTTAAGTTTCTGAAGTACTAATGGGAAGAACTGACAATTTTATAACATTGTGCTTCCTTATTGAGGCACAGGCCTCTTTACTAGGTCAAATAAATTAACTCAAAAGGAGAGTTTAATGGTATTTTCCAAATAGATCTCAAATAAATGTTTTAAAATTTATTCATATATAGTTTATGGTCTGTTTGATAACTGTCTGAAGGTGATCATCCCTGGTGTGTTTTTAATCGGTTATTGATGGTTTATAAGAAAACTACTGACTGTTTATTTTTTTACTTGCATCCTACCAGATACTCTTAATATTTCTAATGGGTGGTTTGTGTGTGTTTTCCAGGTATATGATTATATTCTTTGTAAAAACACTGATTTAATGTCCTTTCCAACCGGCGTTACTGAGCGCCCTTCGACAGCGTCCAGTCAGATGTCTGGCTGCCGCACAGGCCCTAGCGACTCTGCAGAGCGGCCCTAACCCGCCGTGCGAACCTCTGGGCGCCTGCCTCTGGGAGAAGAGTGTTGTCAAAGCATCATCGATGTTGTCTGGAGCTTGGCGTCCATGTGACGCCAACATTATTTTTATTGTTTTGTTTTCCAAAAACTAGATTTTAAGTTGTGTATTATTACTTCTCAAATAGGAATCACCTATAACCCACGTGTTCAAGCAGATATCTATAACTCCCTCCAAAATATGTTTCTCCCAGAACCTCCTTGTTAATTCTTTTACACAAAACTGCGGATAATGACATATTTCAAGGCCATGAACAAAAAGTTTTGAGTTGCAGGAATAAACAAAATACTTCCTACTAACAAACCTATGAAGGTCAGAATAAGGCAAAAACTTATCGAACCATAACCTCAGAGCTGACTCTGGAGCAGACTTTTGTAGACAGGTAGACTGAGATCAAATCTCGGCTCTTTGTTACTGATTCTGATCTTGGGCAAGTCACTGAAACCCTCTGGGCCTCCACTTCCCCATGTATCAACAGTGAACGTTGTAAGATGCAATGGTGATGTTAAAGCACTTGGATGGTGCTTAGTATTCATTCATTACTTCATTCACTCACCAAAATATCAAGTGCCTTCTATATGTCAAGCATTGTGCTGGGCCCTAGGGACACATGAATGGACTAGACAGACAACATCATCGCTCTAAGGTCTACTGGGGGAGGCAGGCACATGATAAGTAAATAACCCAATGAAATCATTATAGACAGCAGTGAGCACTATGGAGGAAACGAACAAGGGGGTGATGGAGGGTGGCTGTGGGAGGTCACTATTCAGGGAAGGCGACTTTGAGTAGGGGAAGCTGATCAGAGACCTGAAGGACACAAATGAATGGGCCGTGGGGAAAACTGGGACAGAAAATCCCAGGCAGAAGGAACAGCAAGTGCGAAAGCCAGAGAAGGGCCCAACACATCTGAGAAAAAGAAAAGGGGTCAGAGAGTTGGAGCAGAGAGAGTAAGGAGGAGAGAAGTGTGAGCTACAGCTAGAGAGGGAGGTGGGGCTGCGCACAGCAGGGCCCGGCAGGTGGGAGTGCGCTGGGGTCTTGCCCTGAGAGCACGTTGCTACTGGTGCTGTTGTTCTCGTAAATGAGGGTGACGTGGCAGAGACTGCATTGGGTGCATCTTAAACCAGAAGTTCAAACACATGTTCAACGATCTCATTTGCAAGAGCATACATACACTACAGAGATATTACCTGAGGAGGCTCATTTTGAGATTGTTAAGCATTTCTGCTTAATTCAGTAAACCTCCAATGTCTGGACTAGACCTAACACCATGTACATATCAATGATAATCACCAACTGCACCTATTATGCAGGAGGCACTGAAGGTATGGAAAAGCTGTGCGAATGGTCCCTGCTGACAAGGAGAGGAGCTCCTTGGGCATCTTTTCCTTTGGACACATGGCATTTGATCCCTGCCGACTGCTGAGGAAGAACCCGTGGTAGAGAATAGGCTCAGGCTGGTGGGTAGAAAGGTAGCAGGCTCCAACTTTTGGGCCTATAATAGGATGCTTGACATAAAACCTCCTGTCATAGACCTCAGCCGCATTAGCTGATCATTTCAAAGGATCTATATCATAGCTGTCTAGGGTGGGGGAATCTTTTGATCCTTTCATAGAGTCAGTAATTCATATCAGAAGCACAAATCTGTATTTTCATAAGTGGCATTGCATTTACTTCTTATGAGATACTCTCGCATTGTTCTGCCTTGAAAATTGTTAGACATGAGAGGAAAAATAATTAAAAACAGCCTATTCCCGCATTAATTCTGAACTCTGTCCATGAGAGAAAGCCAATGTAGTATTTTTATAACTAAAGAAAATGGACTTCTGAGGCGATTTCCAGGTTATAGTATGGTAGCATTTGAAGAGGTCATTTGCAGATTCGTTGGTTAGATCTCAGGATCTAATCTGAAACATAATGTTACACAGAGTGGGTGAGAGTGCCAGACCAGCTCACGAAGGCTGGCCTTACCGATTGCACAATTTACCTCCCAGAGTGCCGCTGACCTGCCAGGCCTAACAATACCATCATGGGACGATGCCTCGGGTATGAATTTTCTGAAAGTGTGGATTTCCTACGCTGCTGAACCCACCAGAAAGCAGGAAGGGGCCTCGCCTGGGGCCAGGATGCTCACTGTCTGGCCTGGCATGGGACCAGGGGTCTGTGGAGAATGGGCTATAGGGAGAGGTTGGAGAAAGGATTACAGGGGGTTAGAGGTGCCAGGCACAGGTCTCAGGTTGAACAGAGAGTGAAGGGAAAGGGGCCTGGGAAAGGCAATGGCAGAATAAAGGCTACAGGTTTTGGAAAAGGAAAATAGAGGCAGGGAAATTTTTTCCCTCTTTTTTCCTCCCCTTTATCACCAAAGTAAGTGGACAGGCAGGAGCAGGGATCATCCATTTACTGCCTATGAAAGGAGACAGACGCAGAGGTGTGGAGGACATTTTCCTTCCTCGCCTGGCTTTGTGGGGGAGGGAGATAAAAGCCATGCATATATAAGAGTGTGCGCAAGTCCAGTTTATATAAAAGTGCACACCTGCCAGTGTATAATAGCCAGTATTTGTTCAATATTGTACTCTCGCATTTGTTCGACCTTCACAGCCATTGACACATGCGCAGACTGGGTCTCAGGCAGTATTAGGGTCAGGATTCCATAGCCCTTGCGCTTCTCCCCACACCTGGGGTTTTCTACCCTGGCCCATACTAGAATCCTCTGGGGAGACTGAACAAACACGGATGTCTGGACCTCACCCACAGGCCCCATGAATTAGGATCTCTGGGAGAAGGGCCAGAGCATCAGTTTTTAAAACTCCCCAGGTAATTCCAATGTGCGGCCAAAGTTGAGAACGCCTGTCGTACCCAGTGGGCTGGGGACTTTAGCGTGACTATGGATCACCAAGGGGGTTAAACATGTAGATTCTGAGGCCCTGCTCAAAGATTGCACTTGGCCTCTGTACCGGTATGTGCTGCCTCTGCGAAGTCTAGGCACACAGAAGGCCTGTCCTTCCCCATCCCCTTGAGGTTAGGTATGGCCATATGAGCTGCCTCAGGCAGTGAACTCTGAGCACTAAAAAGTGAACTCTGATGTCTGGGTGAGAGCGGTCGGCTGCTGGCACCGGACCTGACATCACACTTGCTGATGCGGAGGTTTAACCTGCACCATCAGTTTCCCCGGAGAGTCGCCCAGGGCCCACAGGAGACTTCAAATGAGTAAGAATGAAACTTTTGCTCTTAAGGCAATGGCATCTGGGGTCCTCTCTCCGCAGTCTCACCCCATACTTTCTGCAGCCCAGCGGTCTAGTACTTTCTCGTGTTACCTGCACCTGTGACGGTGTTCCGCTCAGGGAACGCTGACTTGTTCTAAAGTCCAGGTCAGACAACTCCTACTCAGAAAGCTCCTATTGCTTTTCCCTCATTCACGGATGCGAGATCCTAGATTCTGAACCAGTCGGGATCCTTCAAACACACATTTTCAAGCCTCCTGTCATTGCTGATGCTGATTCCCAGCTGGGAAGGCCTTCCATGGTGGTGGAACAAAGATAAAAAATGCACTGCCCAAGGCACCTGCTTCAGTCTCCTCTGGCGGGGCGCAGCCTGGCCTGGCCCCTGCTGGCACCGACTGATTTATAACTCTGGTGTGCAGTCATTTAACTCAAGGTTCGAATGATTTGCATTCTGTTCTAAAGGTTTGCAGTGCTGTTCCTTACCCCCATCACTTAAGGGCCATGAGGGTAGGGACTGTCCCTTGTCCATCTCTGATGTCCTGTACAGCCCTTTGAAGCAAGCCCTCATTTTCAATCACAAAAATGAAAAAAAATCAGAAAAGTAAGTCAACTCAAATTGGGCCAAAGATCCCTTCAGTATTAATATCCTCTTTCTCAAGGGTCCCATAGAACTCCTTTTTCCCTTTTTAGGAAAAAAAAAAAAAGGATTTTCTTCTATGTTCTCACCTGATGTTTAATCCTAAAACCACTCAATCTCAATAACTCTAGTTTCTCAATTAGGAATATTCTTTGTTTAACTATCTAATTGTTTCCCCATCTTTATATTCTAACCTGTGCTCCCACTTAGAGTCTCATCTCATTGGAATCAAAGGGGAATTCGGAGTGAACTCTTCTCGTACAAAGAGCTACCTCCTCCTTTGCTGCCCTCTGATGCCTCAGCGGGCCTTCAGCCTTTCCACACGGTGGTTTTCTCCGGTTGCTCTCTGTTCCACCTAAGGCTCACTGCTCAGGACAGGGCATGACATTCTACGTGTCCCATAACTGTCACCGAAGGGGCTTTGGGGACAGTAATTCTAAAAGAAAAGCTTTATTTTTTGGCATCTACCAGAGTAGCACATTTCACAACCCTATGTTCCGGCAGGCAGAATAGGGCTTCCTTTGACCCGTTCTTTAAGATTCAAGGTCGTCGTGCCCCTGAGCACTGAGTTATGTGGCTGACTCTGTCATGGCCATTTATTTCTTTACACTCCAGTCATATTCTTGCCACCAGTTGGCTCAGGCCATCCTGGTATTTCAGATACCACTTCTTACATGTGTGGTACTGCTTTCTCTCTCTCTTTGTAAATCTAAAGGAAAATATTTATCTAACAAATAGAACTTGCTATGTACCTGACACTGTTCAAGTGCTTTACATAAGTCACCTCTTTTAATCCCCAGTGCCCCTGTGAGGCAGGCCCTGTTATTACTGCAGCTTCACAGACAAGGTAGCCGAGGTAAGCAGTGGGCAGGTAACTCGCTCAGGGTCACAGTCCCCAAGAGGCACAGCTAAGACTCGAACCCAGGCCACGTGGCTCTAGACTTTACTGTAACCACTGTGCTATCATATCCTAATGATTTTTATTTTTAGACACCTTCCCATCAAGCCAAATTTAAATAGATAAAAGAGGCACAATTCCCTCACCTGCTAATGAGAAGCTAAAATCAAGTAAAGTAGAAGCTATGAGAATAATGTGGGGATTTCTAACCTAGAAACCACCCCCACTGGATACACATCCAAGCGGCTGGTGAAAAAGGAACACTGCACACGCAGAAGCGCGAGAGTGGGAGGACCGCGTGATTACCTGCATGGAGCTGTGACTTGGAGCCCTATCGGTTTAATCCTCTGTGTTTCTTAGGCCCAGGAACATGGCCTTCTTACAGAAATCCATGGAAAGTTTTTTCATAAGGAACCACCTATCTGTGACTAGATTTCGGCAAAGCAGTTACAACAGTAATAGTGTACATGCTTCAGAACAAAGGCCACGCGCAGCCTTTCTCAGCTGGCTACCACTTTCTTCCAGCCTCACCTCTGTGCTCCTACGTGCCCAGCCCCTCCCCCAAAGTTGACCTGCTCAACTTCATCTCAGCCTCCAAACTCAGTCCGAAGTCACTTCATTTGAGGAGCCTTCCTTGATGCCTCCCAAAGAACAAATTGGGGTTCCCTCTCCTCATCCCGCGTTCCCTTGTGCTCCCACCTGACAGCAGGCAGGCCACACGCGTGTGATTATTTGTTAGCCAGACAATTCTGCCGGGTGGTGAGATGCCCAAGGGCAGGAACGGCGTCTCAGTCATTCCCCTGGTACGCGGCACACCATAGGAACAGCGTCAGTCTTTGTTGGATGGAGGAATAAATGTATAAAGGAAGATGCCACAGTTTCATGTTAAGAATATAATATTAAATAAAAGGTTATATATACACACATGTACACACAGGAATGCTCACATGTGCATGTGCATACATGTGCACACATACATGTCTATACTTTGCTTTAAGAGGTATGTTTAATTTTTAGTGGCATGGAGGATTAAAAACCCAAGAAAGAGTAGTTCCCAATCCATCTTGCAGAAGGGGAAAGAAGAGAGTCATACAGTTACTTAATTCAAGGTGTTTATAAATCTCTCAAGTTATACCTGTGGTCTGAATGAGACAGCTGTGTGTCTCTGTGTGTGTGTTTTTAAAAGCATAGTGGTGAAGTGCGTAGATCTCTGCAGTTACCTGGGTTCAAACCCCAGCTCTGCCTTAACTTAACTTCTCTGTGCTTCAGTTTTATCAACTGTAAAATGGGGCTAATCACAGTACCTTCTTCTTAGAGTTGTAGGTATTAAATGAGAATATATAGGACAGTGCCCAGCATAAAGTGAGAGTTTTATAAATGTTAGCTTATGTATCACTATGTGGGTTCTACTGTGATCAATTAAATACAAATTTATTCTGAAGTGTTACTGAGTTCTCACAGCAGCTTTTGTATATCAATTTAATTTAATTATTTAATTTAATTTAATATAATGCTAAAGGTACAATGGCTATCTGCGAGACCCCAAACACTGTTGATGTTTAAATTTGGTTTTTATCCTGAAAAAGGTTGGAAAGCGCTGGCCCAGGGTTAGATCCTCGGGAAATCATTGCCTCCAATGACAACCACAATCTGGGTATCATTTGGTCAGACGTGCCTCTCGCCGGCTTCCTAGAGCTTCCCACCACGCGGGGCTGCATGTATCGAGTAGGGCATCAAGCGGAAAGCCTGCTGGACCCAGAATTTTATAGAGGTTCCATGGACGGCTTTGTGATTCATGATCGATTATGTTTTCATTTGCTGTGCCCCAGAGTGCCAGGAAGATCCACTTGTGGCAGATTTCATAGATCTAACACCTTCCGCTTTCAAGATTCCAAATTCTAGATTTACTGTGTAAGGCAGAAAGAGACATTCACTATATTCCAAGCCCACCAAAGTCAGGACGAAACAAGGCCTCGAAAGAAAAAGATTCCTAGCCAGGCTGCGAAGTGACAGCTGAGAGGAAGAGAATTCTTCTGAGCCCCGGCTGCAGGCACGGGTGTGTGAGGGGGACCGAGGCCCTCCAGTCTGGTTCTTCTTGGCCATTCCCTTGTTTAGCACCAGCATGTTTTGGTATTTAGGGAACATCCCAGCCAAGGCAAACTGGTAATAAACTGGCCAGCAGTGTGCAGTCACCTTCCTCTACACATTTTGATACGGGAGGTGGGCCACGACTTCTAAGACAGGAAAGCCAAGAGAGATTCAGAATGAATCTGTAAATCGAACGTTGCAGAGCCTGCTAAGGAGGACACCTGAGCCTGGCTGGATTCTAAAAGCTAAAAGTCCCTGCATTAGTGAATAACCAGACATTCTAGGTTGTACCTCAGACTTGGCTCGGGCTCTCAGATAACAAAGCCGATGCCCTACCCCTAAGCCACCAACTCACCACAGCAAAGCTAACAGGAAAGAGGATGTTTTAAGGTGATGGCCCACACTCCGAGGTTTGTGATTCTCTTTACCAAGCTCCTGGGTGAGCGCTAGGAAGTCAGTCCTGGAACACAAGCGTTTCCTAGGCTCCCAGCACTGTCTGGTGAGGAGGAGCCAGAGCCCCGGGGATGGGACAGGCTGCTGCTTTCAGGACAAGGCACCTCAGCCTACAAGGATGTGCACCTTTCCACTCCTTCCCATCAGGCCTTAATGAAATGTTGAGGATTAAAAGTGCAGATTTCTGGGCTATTCTCTTGTCTGTTTTCCCAGGAAACAGAACCTACACCCATTAGCGGTACCTGAAGCCATCTCACCTCACACGCACTAGCACTCAGTACTGACATTCTCAAAAATATGCCAATTTGATAGATTGAAATATAATATTACGTCTATCTTTCCTGGGGGAATAGATGGTCCTTGAGAATGGGCCCTTTGTCGGTTGAGATCAGGGCCTGGTATGCAGTAAGTGCTCAATAAACGTGTGATTGAATGAATGATGCAAGGAATCAGTCTGGATTAGGGATGCTGGTCTTCGCCTCCTCCAGGTCTAATAAGGACTCTGCCCTGCCCAAGGCCTACGCTGCACTTCGGCACCTGCTACGCTGCAGCCTTCTTCTCCCAGCCTTGCCACAGTTGCTGGGTGACTGCTTAACCACGGAAGATCAACCAATCCATTCTCTCGTGAGACTCTGAGCTAAGAGGCACAAAGAGGACATGAGTAGGTATGGTCTCTATGGCAGGTACAGGGCAGATGGCTACAAACTGCTGCAGCCGAGACCGGAGCAGTCACCCCTCCCGTGGCCAGGCTGCTCGGCATCGCCGTGGATTCTCCAAGGACTGGCTCCTTCAAGTCAACCCCCCTTTAGGCTGATGTGTGCTTGGGTTCTGCTCTTGCACCGAAAGGTTCCTGGTGGAGATATCCTCTTTGCCAGCTTCAAAGATGGACAACCGCAGCCCAGAAGCATGATGGTCAGATGGAAAACCAGCCCAGCACTGTGGGCCAAACCAAACATGATGCAATGTAACGAAGAGAATTATAGGTATATAGTTTGGCACTTCGATTAAAAATTGGAAGTCTGAGTATAGCAGCAGCAGCTGTTTCCTTCAAAGAAATCCATCTTGGTAGATCACGACTTTGTCTATGTTTATGATTTACTTTGATACGTCAAAGTCACCAGTGTTACCTATTGGACCCTAAGCCCTGTGATGGCAGGCCTCACGCTCAGCTCTCATGGGTACCTCCAGGGCCCAGCACAATGCCTGGTATGAGGTAATACTTAATTAATGTGTGCTAAATAAATGTCAAAACTAAAAAGTGGGAGAACAGTCAGGCTTCCCTAGGCCTAAAACAATCCATGAGTTGTGTCACTTGCCTGTTCTTGCAAAGATGGTGGACGCTCTCTTCACCAATCCTGCCTTCAACCAAGCCCCTGCCTCACCCACGCCATCTCCCTTTCGCGTTGCTAAAACATCTAGATCCTCAGCATGCAAATGCTCAGTTAGTTGGCTACTCTTGTTTACAAGCCCGTTTCTGTTTTTTACCAGTTAAGCTATATATTTACCAAGCGGACATTTGTGTTTGTTCCCAAGCCTGTTTATGCTAGTTGCACTCATTGTATTTACGTAATTTAATGATGTGTTACGTAAACTAATGACATGTCTATGCAGAAGGAAAGAGCTGTTGTTTCTAGTATTAACTGAGTTTTGGGGAAGACTTGCTTGATAAAGGTGAGTAGATTAAAAGAATTTCTGTCAAATTAGGAATGAATAAGAACTGTGAGACTAGGGGTGTGTGCATGCATGTGTGTGGGGGTGAAATGTCCAGGTCTAGAAGAAGGTATGCCCCTCACGCTGCAAGCATTTAAGAAATCAAATCTGGAAGTTATAAAGGGTGCACTATGGTTACTGTTCCTACAAATAAAATGATGCAGAATGTCAATATATGAATCCATCAATAATGACAGCAAGAGTACCGTGAAACACCTGGCTGGTGTAGCTCAGTGGATTGAGCGCAGGCTGGGAACCAGAGGGTCCCGGTTCGATTCCCAGTCGGGGCACATGCCTGGGTTGCAGGCCAGGTCCCCAGTGAGGGCCATGTGAGAAGCAACCATTCATTGCTCTTTCTCCCTCCCTTCTCCTCTCTCTGAAAATAAATAAATAAAATCTTTAAAAAAAAAAAAAGAGTACCGTGAAACAATACCCATCCTTCCATCATGTAGCACACTCTGAAATTCTTTTCCTTTTTTCTAATTTTATTTATTTTTTCCTCCTTTTTTTAAATTCTTTTTTCTTTTTCTTTCTCTCTTTTTTTTTTTGGTGGAACATCTTACAACTAATGCCATCTTGAGTTTAGTGAATAATAGTAGATATAATGATAATATCACTGTACTTTCAACACATACTTTTCTGGTGATCAGTTCATTCACTTACTTTTGAAACTCTCTATTCTAAGCATTTCAATCCCATGAAAAAAATGTTTGTCGTGACCCACTAAAGTGATTTCATGACTCACAGTTTGAAAAGACATTGCCTTAATGCCACTCCTTAATTTTATTGATGGGAGAGCTGAGGTTCAGGGAGATTTAAGGTCACACGGCTAGTGAGTCAAAACTATGGTCCCTGATTCCATATCCTCTGGCCTGTGTCCTACGCTGAGCCACCTTCCTTCTGACCCAGCACAGTTTCTTTTGCAAAGGCTGCACATTCCTCAAAGCACAGAAACAAGTCCCGGCACACACAGATATATGTGCTTTTATCCCCAAACCGTGACACACCAAGTCTCTTGTGCTAAAGACACATTTGAAACAGTGGACCGCATACCTGGGCAGAACACGTGAGCCTTCTAATTTTAGAATGACTACAACTCCACATGGGAAAACTCCAGACAATGGAATGGGGAAGCAGTTTGCATTCTGAGAAGCTTTTGTTTGGCAACACGAGCAATAAACAGATCCCTGGCTTGCTGGCTGACCCGTGTTCTACCTGTTTTCCAAACGAGTAACGCCTTCCAAGACTTTTTCCTATAATCGGCTTTGCCCTTCCTCTGTGCACTTCCGGCCCAAACTCACCCTCTCAGCAAAGTGAAGCCTAAAGTCCCCACCAAGATCTGACCACTATTTCTTCAAGCAAGCTGCTAATGGTGACCATCCCCTCGAATAACACCACTGAATTTTCCATGGTCTTTTATCACCACCTCTGACACTAAGTTAACCAAGCTTTCAAACACTCCCTGATTCCATGTGGATGTCATTAGACACAGGCTAGAGGAAGGAGCAGTGGTTCAGAGGGGTAAAGAGCCACCCTAGTTCTGTGATCGTGCAAGGCAGAGAGCAGAGGGGAGCCTGGAGCCCGGCTCGCAGGTGCCTGAGCAAGGCCCTCACCACACCCCTCAGTCATTAGAGTGAGTCTCATGAAAACAAGAGAACCAGATGGGCAGCCTTGGAACTGTGCAACATTTAGGAGGGTTAAACAAGGAGCCACCCAACAACCTAACTGGGTGCATTCTGTCCCTTTTAAGAAGCATTAAAAGGTGCCTTTTGAAGAGAGGTCACAAGTCCTTCCTCAGGAGGGTGTGTTCTAAGCTGTAGGTGCCATCGCCCTCACCCTGCCTCCAGCTAATGTTTCTCTGTGCGCTTTACAGATTGACAACCAAACAGATCCACTTTTTTTGTCCTAACCCCCAGACTGTTGGTTTCACTCCTGTATAGCTTAGATCAGCATGAGGCTCTCATAGGTTCCCATGCTGTCTTTTCACTGGTGTGGTGGGCTCCCTCAGGACAAGGACAGAGAAGAACTGCTTCTTTGTATAGTCTCAGCAACCAGAATGTTAGAAACTATATGTAAAATAGCATCTGGTTCCAAGAGAATTAAATGCATGACTGTCACACTACTGCCTCCCTGCCTTGGGTCCATGGCAAGCATTGCCTGCTGCTCACCACTGTACTTCCTAGCAGCCCAAAGGTAGCCTAATAATCCTTGTCCACAAAGCTTTCCAAGTAGCCTCCACCAATTCATAGAGTAGTCATGTGAAAAATCTTACAGGCCATTCCTGATTCAAGTCCAACAGATGAGAAAACTTAAGATCCAAACAGAAACCAGATGAATAACTTGCCCAGGGACTTGGTAAAGCCAAGACCGGCTAGGCCCAACACCCAGGCTTCTTGACCTCCAGCCTAAGGCATGCATCTCTCCAAGTCCCACCCAAAGTAGATGTCTGAGAACATTTACTGATGGCGATAATGTCGGTTTCCTATGCCTCTGGCATCATCTACCTTTCGCATTTCGGGATCTAAGAGAGAGGAGACTGGAAGAAACCACTGAAACCTTATAAAGACAGGCCAAGGTTAACTGTCAGGTAATAAGACCATGGAACTTTTTTTTTCTTTCAGAAAGCACAAGAAAGCCACATGGGATCAGTCCCTGTTCTTTTACGCTCAGGGACCATGCTTGATTGGGACGTAGAGTTTGTAGTTTTCTCTCCATGCCGCTCCATCAACATGTTCGAGCTTAATCCTGAGCACGCCTGCAGTCCCGCTCCAGCACTGCCGTTCAGGAATGCACCAAACCCTGCCTGCGTCCACTTCTGTTCTCACTCCTGCCAACTCTTAGACTGAAGAGACCTGCATGTTCACACTGTGGGCAAAGCCCCTGGAGCTTCTGTCCTGAAACCACCCATCTTTATACCTAAATGGATTGCTCTGTAAACGGCCCACTGACATCTGGTCTAAGGGGTTAGGAGGGGCTCAGATGTGAAAGTCAGTCACACAGAATATAAATGAGCACATTTTATGAGAACAGTGTCCAACGGAAAGGTAACATAAGTAGAAAGCAAAGTATGAAGACATTAAAGGAAATGCAAAATAAAAGAAGCGACAGGAACCTGTGTGCAGCAGTCTCCGTATCTGAGGACCTAACGAAAAGAACCATTGTGGCTTTTGTGCTGTAATGGAATACGGTTTTGTTCTTAAATGTCCTTATCTGTTAGATAAGAGTAACAGTCACAAATGGGCTTTGCTTTAAAATGTCCCAGCAAAGGGAAAAAGATGGGAGAATAAAGAAAGAAAAACAGCAGAGAGATGCTAATTTTTGAAGCCAGGTGATGGGTACGTGGGAGTTGACTTCACTACTATTCAATATTTCTCTTCTGCTGTGTATGAAGCCTTAGTAAATGTTTTCAAATAGTTTTGCTTATTGAATTAGCCAAGAGTGAAACACACACACACACACACACCCTCCAGTGCTGGGGTAGTGAGCGTGGTTGGTACGGATGGTCCCTGGTTGAGTGACATCCACCACAGGATTTCAGCCTAGCTTGACAGAGTCGGAGTGGTAGTGGTTAGGGCCTACGGAGTCTTCAAGGACAGGAAGGCTACCCTAAAGGAAGAGACAGTTAAGCAAGCAAGTCTGATTCAGTGTCAAAGTGGCTGTGACAAAGTCATCACAACATGGACTTGTCTCCTTGCCCAGCCCTCTCTGGATTCATGTCTGGGCCCAACAACGCAGGGCCAAGAGTAAGTAAAAATGGAAAGAGCTAGTCCATGAACCTTCCTGGGCACGATTCTCACAGCTCAGTAACCCATCAAACACAGGCCATTGCAGAGTCCAGACAGGCAGCCTCGCTCCCTCCTTCTCCACAGACCAACCACTCCAGGGCCTTGAAATCCTATGGACACTGGAAGAGGTGGCACTGCCCCTGCTCTCACGCTCCACACTGAGCCCCAGGGTCAGTCTGTTACGGGGCGAAGTGCAACCCAGCAGCGGCAGCTACTGCTTCCTGAGCATATATCCTAGTGAGGACAGTGAATCTCAGGGGCTTCTTCATATAAGAGACATTCTCACAGAAGCAAGTTCAGAAAGAAAAGGTGAATCTGAGGCTGTCACCACCGCAGCAGGGACAGTCATTTCTAGATAGCAGGTCTTCCCATGTCTGCCCAGGGGAGACTGGGAAACCACAAAGGACCTTGGCAGGAGCCACACCTGAGGGAGCAGGCTCAGGTTCAACACCCTGAGGCCTTTCTTGTTTGTATCAATGATGACGATGGGAGAAGGGGTAAAGGAACCAGGATGACCCCCTCCCCATGGACGTTTATCGTCAGCATTTATCATCATTGCAGCCTGTCACCTGCAAGTGACACCTTCACCTACCAGGTCCTACAGTGAGGACAAAGAGGGGTTGAGGACGCACCTGGCAGGGGGTAAATGGATCCTAGGAAGGAGGTTAGGACAAATCTGAGAACAGCATAGGGGAGTTACTAAGCTATTCTCTGCACCACATATTCACATCTGAGCCCTTTGTGATGTGGGAGGTAATTAAAAAGTAAAAGAACGGCTTTATGGAAACTCCAATAGGTCCTGGAGCCCAGAAGCACTGGTACCCTCTTCCACCCCTGGCCTTGACAAAGCACAACACAGAGGAAGAAAGGCATTGTCTTCTGTGTCAACATGGACCACCAAGTGGCTTGGATACCTCAATGGTTCAAGTGTACCAAGCATAACAGCTCCAAGGGAAGGTGTGGGGCTGCAGAAGCAGTGGTGCCCGGTGGGAGTGGCAGCGTCACCTCCAATGTGTTTGGAGGGAAAGGTCTGGCAGACGAGAAAAGTACCAGGACAGTGTGCGGGTTGGTTAGAGAATTTGTGAATACATAAGTAATACCCCCTTACACACACACCCCGACACTGCCTTGAAGTAATTAAGGAGACAGACGGATTGGGGGGCCACTGCAGGAACATGGGAGTGTACCCCATATTAGCGAGGGAACAGTGAGACTGGCAGACTCATGCATGCATTGCTGGTGTAAAAATCAGTTCACATGCACTTGGAAAGCTGTATTTGGCAGTTTGTACCAAGGATCATAAATATATTCACTGCTGCTCCTGGAGATATAACCTAAGGAAAGTATCCAAAATAAGGAAAAAGCTTCTAGGCATAAAGACGTAGCATCATAACTTAAACTGAAGGTGACGTAAATATCCAATGGGGAATGTTTAATTCAATTGCACGTGTCCATTTTAATGGAACATCATGACATTTTGAAAGGATAAAATCTAAGACTTTCTAGCAACATGGAAAAACATACAACTCTAAACCTTGAGTTTAAAAAGCAGGAATCAAAATAGCTTCCTCACCATGACTAATTGAATAGAAATATTAGCGCGTGTGGACAGAGGCTGAAAACAATGTGCAGATGTGAACAGGGATCCTTCTGTAGGGCTGACTGTGAGCGGTTTGCCTCCTACGTTTCTCAAACGTTTCAAATGTCAAAAGACAAAACAGAAAATAACCACACAAAGATCACCGGGCAGAGGCAGACAAAAGGGTCCAGGAATCTGGGCTCGTGTTTAGATAGATTATTAGATGAGCTAGTTTCGAGTTCTTGGGTTGTTGAGCAGACTTTTCTCACACCCTGGCCCACACTGATGGTCTGAACAGAGGGCTGGGAGGGGGGATGGCCCTGAGTGAGGGGGAGGGCACGGATGTGGGGGGAATAGCTCCCTCTGGTCTGCAGTTAAGACCTCCTAGGAGCACGATGTTGGCCCCTGGGACGCAAGGCAGTGATGGCTCAGGGGACAGCTGGGCGCAAGCTCAGCAGGTAGGAGCCCCAGAGGGAAGCCTAAGGCCCAGGCTCCACAAACCAGCCAAGGTCTGCTCCCTGCCCATCCCCCACGTGCCATCCCACACCAAGGGGGTGAGGGGACCGGACTCACCACTCAAGGCGGATGTGGTGTTCTCCAGGGCTTGACACACAGCCAACAAGACACCTGTGGGGGGAAGAAGAAAGGTAAAAGTCAGTTCGGCAGCACCCGACTTTCAGGATTCAAGGGCAGGCCTGGGGAAAGGCAAAGACTGGGCAGTTTTACAAGGTGGCCAATAGGCAGGCTTGGCCACAAAATTTGGGGGGCTCAGTGCAAAATGAAAATGCAGGGCCCCTTGTTCATAGAGCAGGAAAACAGTGCCTTTAATGGTACTAAATATAAACTTTTTCCTTTCTTCCAGGGTCTTGCTCTCCACCTGCCATGATGTTTCTTGTTTTTGTTTTTAAATACAGTATAAATATTTTTATTGTGGTCAACTATATATAAAACGTACTGTTTTAACCATTGTCAGCATCGAGTTCAGTGGCACTAAGCACATTCACATCACTGTGCATGTCATGTGTTGCACTTGCTATTTCTGTCGCTCCTCTCTTTGCAGCATGAGGATAATTGCAAGGTGAGTGGAGCCCCTCATGGGCACAGGAGGCGCCAGCGACAAAGTGTGCAGGTGCACGTGGGACTGCCCACTGCCGCTCCCCTCCAGCTTGGAGCTGGGTGGATATGCCATGACCCAGCTGGAGGCAGGGAAGTCTAGTCAGGTATTTCTTCTTTCCAGGGCCCAGGCACCCCACCAGAGGCCAACAGGGGACCCCCAAGGATATTACAACCTCTGCACCAGGAGGTGCTAGGTACCTGAAGCAGGGGTAGGGGAGAGGCTCATGCCTATCGATAGTAATGCACTGGCCATGCTGTAGCACTGTCATCCCAGCATGGGGACAGCTGCCACCAA
This sequence comes from Micronycteris hirsuta, assembly GCA_004026765.1. Taxonomy (NCBI): domain Eukaryota; kingdom Metazoa; phylum Chordata; class Mammalia; order Chiroptera; family Phyllostomidae; genus Micronycteris; species Micronycteris hirsuta. Next base: position 103,868 of record PVJI01002016.1, read on the forward strand.
GCCCTGTCCCGAGATGCTGTGGGGTGCCCGCACCTGACCTCTACCTTTTTGTGTGTCCAGGTCCTACCCAGGGAGGCAGGAGGTGGCGACAATAGGTGGGATCACATGCCCCCGTGCACACTGCATTGTCCCATTGCACATCACTTATAAGATACAAATTTAAAGACAAAACTATGAAGAATGTCAAGACTGCAAGCGCGGCAGTAACGCCATGCTTAGGGCCCGGCAGAACGTGAGACTCTGTGGCTGCACAAGTCACGCACCCATGAAGCCGCCCCTGCCAGCGATGACCTTATGTGCCCTGACGTTACAGCAGCGGAGGTTTCTGGAAACACTGAAACACATTTCCAGTGAAAAAGGAACCTCTTGTGAGTTATGCAATCAGCATGAACTAAGTTACAATGACTTCCTAAAACTGAAATGCGAAAGATGCCATGGTGGCCACGCAGAGTCTGGGCCACCTGAGGGTTAGCCCAGAAGGCAGATGAATCAAGTCATACAGAAAACAAGCACGTTCTTTGCTGCAGCCCCTTCCTCTGCACAGGACCAGGACAAACCCCACCTTCCAGGCAGGCTGAGAGGGCCCCTTTCCCCTCCATTCAGGGTGTAGAAAAAAGGAGCTCTTGACTCTCGGTGGGGAAACACATTTAGAACAGATAAAGCAATCATGCTCCCACTTTTCTTGAGGCTCTGAAAATGACGAACAACACAAAAACTTTAGACCACATTTGCAGGGGCCCTGGCATGGATTTCCTAAAGGTGCCTGCAGAGTCCTGGACAGGATATTTGGGGTGGAACAGGGGGTGGGAGGGCAAGAGGAGAAAATCAGTAAAATCACCACACGTTCCCTGGGATTCTCTTGCAGCTCAGTAGACACTAATTTTGGAAGCATGGCTCTCAGGGTTCCCCTGGACACATATAAAAGGCTGAGTTTGTAATCTGCACACCAAGCGGTAAAGTGAGGCTTTCCTGCCGAAGCCAGGAGAAGTCTTAGTGGTTCCACACGGCCAGATGCGGACCTGTCACACTGACTTTGCTGGCACCGCCACAAACCACTCAGGGCCAAAGTCAGCCAGTGACATGTAGTAACATAACAACGTGGGGATGCTTTGCATACCTCTCTGCAAGAAGAGCCTCTGGCCAGTCCCAAGCAGCCCCTGAGTGCATAAATGATCCTGCCACTGCCCTCCCTGGCCCCGTATGCCCTAAGTGGAAGAAAGTACAGTTTCCGAGCTCCACGTCGACCTCCGCTTGAACAAAACCGAGATGAGAAAGCACATCCCGTGCAACGGCGGCCAGGTCAGAGCAGAGACAAGCACTGCCTCCTCAGGGCGTGGGGAAGGGCCTCCCCTCCGCTCCTCCTGTGTGAGTGATTCATAAAGGCGTTCTGGCAACTCATCCGCCTGCAAAACCACCACGTTCCACAAATGAAAGACACTGGGTTTTTATTCATAATCTGAGAAATATGAGAAGAGTTCCTTTCCACGTCCTGTCACGCTCATGGAAAACAGCTTCTTAAAGCCCCGGGCTTCTCTTCACTCCCTGGGTTCCGGCACGACTGCAGCTGGGGTTCTGGGATGTGCAGTGAGGCCTCTGCCTTCCCTCTACTCTGCGCTGTGCTCCTAAGAGGGTCCCAGGCCAGAAAGCCAGGGCTCACTTCTTTGACTTCTCAGGTGGCTGGGTACCACTTAGTGGGCAAGGACCGGTTCCTAGCCCTCCGCTTTTACGTGTGCCATCTTATGGGGTCCTCAGAATATCCCATGATATAGGCCCCCCCACCCCAGCCTGCAACCTTCTGGTCTAGCCTGTGCAAACACGTGGTTTTACAGATGAGGAAACGGGCTTAGAGAGGTTAAGAAATGTGCCCAAGCTCCTGCAGCCAAATTCAGACTCAAGTCTGTCCAACCCCTACTACCACTACACAATGGTCCTTCCGGCCGCAGCCTGCCACAACTATCGGTAGGTGTGTAATCACTGATTACCACCTCCAAAAGGAGTCCAAACAACAAATGCAGGGGGTCTGGCTGCGGAGCTCAATCCCTCTTTTCTGGAGGCCACACCCACTGCCTTGTGGGAAATTCCACGGCCTCCAGCTCCCCCCACTATGAACAAGGTCTCCCGAGAGGACAGGGTATGAGCGTCCAGACCCCTGACTGCCAGTCTCTGTAAGCCTGGATGTCTGGAGTGCCGGCCCCCTGGTTGAGCTTGGAAAGCGGGCTCTGTGAAGGCCTTCCAGAAACACGGGGCCCCCGCAGCCTCCAAGGCTCATCAGAAACACAGGAAATCATTCCCTGGAGCACCTGTGTGGGGACAGCACATCCCTGGGACAGCTGCCACACCCAGTGACTCCAGGGAGACAGCACACAGTTCAGATGGAGGCTTGTGGCCTGAAGCCACAGGCTCCTCCCGCCAAGTTTCAAAGCTGGACCCTGCCTGCCACAGGCCACCCAGACAGCCTCCTTCTGGGGCAGGAATCCCTTTCAAGTGGCTCCCCCTAACATCCCTTTTCTGTTTAAAAAGTTTCAGAGAGGGGAATCCCTGGATTATGGACTTAAAAAAAAAAGGGGGGGAGTTGGTGAGGGGAGAGCCACATGTCAGGGAGTGAAAACGTTACGAAAGGCTGATCAGCCCATCCCAAGCGGAGCCGGAACCCAGGCCTGCCCTCAAGGTAGGACAAAGGTGGCAGTGCTTCTAATTCAGGTGTTAGAAAGGCAATAAGAATTTCCTGCAAAAAGAATGTTAAAGAGAGGCTAGGTTATTAATCTCCTGAGGACACATCACGGAGCCACGGTGAAACCCACTCGCAGGTGTGTCAATGGGAAATGCTGTTGAGAGGTGCTGGGCCCCCTGTGCCCTGGACCACAGAGCAGGGAGCCCACGCCCAGCCCGAGCCGCTCCGTGCAGCCGCTCACTCATGCACGGGATTGGGACCTGGGCTGTGCCTTCAGCACGGGACACCCTCCGTCCTCTCTTACTCATCAGCCTGGTGGACGTCTCCTCTGTGGACACTCAGCCCTGGTGCCCAGTCATCCCAGCAGAGTGGACCATGCCTGGCTCTGGCCTCTGTCACAGCCAGCGTTTGCTTCCTAGCTCTTTCCTATGCCACTGTGTTGATCAGCTGTCCCCTGAGAAAGTCAAGAGCTCCATATCTCATCTGTTTTTGGGTCCCCTAAGGCGGGCCTTCTACCCAGGGGGTGAGGGCAAGGTTTCGGTGTCAGGGAGGTGTGGGGAGAATGGAGAGAGGTTGTAGCAGGTCCTTTTGGATGGAGGATGGCCTGGATTCTGAGGAGGTGGTGGGGAAAGGCATATGGGTAAAGGACTAATGCCGGAGTCAGGCAAGAGAGACGGGTGTGGGTGTTTGGAGGGTAGCCGGGATTCCCCCTTCCTCTTCTGCTCCGCTTTGAGGTCATGACGGACAGAGCCAGGAGCTCAGGAAGTGGTGGGTGGCCCCTAGAAGACCAGAATCCGGCAGCTCAGCAGGAGGTCCACAGAGGACACCCACGGAGCAGCCACATGGGCACAAACGTGTGTAAATGGGTCACATGGAACCCAGCACCTGCTGGTACAGGTTCTAAGGCCTCTTCCCTTATGAAGTACATTCCAACATTAAATTTCATTTGCAAACATGGCAGGATTTTAACCGTGTAGCAGAAACTGCAATGTTTTATTGCTATCAGTATTTTTGTTTTTTTGGTTTAATCTTTATTGTATTTTTTTTCTGTTATCATTTAGACTCCTTATACCCTCTTCCCCCTAGCAATCGGTATTTTTAAATGCAAGAGGTTTTGGTAGCCAGGTGAGACCAAACCTGGTTGCAGAGTAAGACCTAATTAGGAAGAAAGAAAACGGTAATGCACTTCAGGCAGGGGAATAGGGAGGCTGGGAGGGCCAGGAGGCCAGGAGCCTGTCCCGTGACAAAACCCATAAATGCTGTGGCAGAAAGCAGCCCGGCCTTCGCATTGCGCCAGTGTAGGGGGTCAGCCCTCAGAGAGACCATGGTGTCTCTTGAAGGCGGAGGTGACAGTTCACATTTGCTCCTGCTCACAGATGCCAGTGACACTCATTTCAGAGGATGTCAGGCAAAGCAGCAGAGGAACTGGCCTGAGGAACTGGCCAGACGGGATTAGGAAAACTCTGGGGATGGCAAGGAGAGTTTAGAAACATGTGACCCAGGAATGAGTCACCTTGGGCAGATGGGCTCATTGGACAGAGGGCTCTTTCTTTTACCATCCCGGCACCTGGAACACTGCTTTCAAAACACAGGTTGGACCCTGCTACCCAAGGAGTCTTATCGAGACATTAATAGAAAGGATTAGTGTTGTGTTTCAGGCGGCAGGTCCTGATGCAGGGAGCAAAGAGAACAACTATGCAGGGAGGGAGCAGCTTTTAGTTCCAAACCCACACAAGTGAGGTCCTGAGCCCTGCACCCAAACGCAGCTGTGACATGGGACATCTTAACCAGGAAGACATTTCTATGCAGTGGTGGGCAGTGGAGGGAAGACCACCTGGGCCTGATGGGTGGTCTGAGCTCTCTCCTCACATTGTTCAGTCCTAGGATTGTCATTGTGCCTGATGGCATTATTAGTAATATTAGCAGCAACATTTACTTGATACTTACTACATGCCCTGCACCATCTCATTCAACACTCAAAGCGAGCCCTAGGACATAGGTGCTATTATGCTCCCATTTTAGGGATAAGAAAGTGGAGGTATAGAAGATGAAGTAACTGGCCCAAGGTCACCCAGCTTGTGAGTGACAAGACATTTGCAGGCTCATATGACAGGGCCCAGTTTACCTCTCTTTTTTTCCACCTACCCTATGGAACACAGTCAAAGAACATAGAAATGCTGGAAAAGACCGCCTCCTCCTCTTCTCTCCTGGATATAATCCAATTATGTTCTGTGAAGTGGGGAAAACAGCTAGTGGGGAGCCCAGAGACCAGGGTCATCCACGAATGGTGTCATCTTTAGCAAGTGACTTCACCTCTCTCACTCTATGGTTCTTTATCCTTAAATGACAGCGCTGGGTGAGAAGACCTGCCCAGTCCCTAAATTCCAAGCACCCGTGAAGACACAGGGCTGCCCGTCTTCCCTAGCCCCCGGAGCACCACCAGGGAACACTGGCCTCCTTCCAACGCTTGGCAGGTGGACCCCTTGCCTTCAACAAGGATCAGGCAACAGGGAGGCTGTGTTTATCTCATGAGTGTGCTCGGTTTGTGGTAATTTTGTCTTTCAGTTTAGCGTGGCATTTACGTCAACTATCAGGCAATAGAAGAGACCCTAAACCTCACCCTAAATGTGCACTGGGTTCCATCTCTATGTTGTCCACAGTCATCGGGTTTAGTACGTGTGCTGCCTAAGTGAGCACAGTGCAGCCTTGACTTTGGCCTGATGGGACATTGCAGCTCGCCATCCACGAGGGAATGCACTCGGGTCAGCGCCCTTCCTAATGCGGTGGCCACAGGCAGGAAGTCCATCTTAATTAGGCAAAGGCAATACCTCATGATGAGGACATCATGGAAAATTAGCCAGCGCTACCTGAATGCTCACAGGTATTTTCCATAGCCATCTCAATACCTCTGTGGCTAGGAAAAACCGAAGTGTTCAGACTGAACATTTAGGGAGGTAGGAGAAATAAGCAGATGGTGTCTACCCCACAGCCCTCTATCACTCTCAAATTCTGACTCAGAGTCGGCGAGGGCAGAGCAGAGAGGACCCTTGGAATCAGACCTGGGTTCAAATCCCGACCCTGCCACTCCTTCCTTGTGAGATGCTGGTTTATGCTATCTAATCTCGCTCACCTTGGTGTCCTTCTCCCTACCTAAGGATGACACCTCCTCACACAGCTACTGAAAGGATCAAAGGAAATGAAATGGAGTGCACAAATCTGGGAAAAATGGAAACTTCCAGGCGACAGCAAAGGCAGACGGGTACGTTGTGCCAAGGGTAGCACCCAGATCGCACATGCCCACAGATGCTGCCTCTGCCTCCAGGCCCCCCAAGCGCGGTCTCCAATCCTGGCCACTCTCCAGAGGCCCGTGCCTCAAATTGTGTGTTCAAAAATGACTTCATCTGGTCTCGTCCCCTGACCTGTTCCACCTCCTCCTCTCTGCTCCTGGGTGGGGCTGAAGGCCCCACAGCCATCACCCACCCTTCCCTCTCCTTTACCTGGTCTCCAAGCCAAGGCCTCCTACACATCCCGCCTCCACGCTGTCCCTCTCATCCATCCCCCCGCATCCCTGCTGCCACTGCCCCAGTTCAGGCACCGGCATCTCTCCTGGGCATCACAACAGTTGCCTGCCTAACTGGTTCTCCTGCCAACAGCTTTTTAACCTCTGCTCCTGCTGCTAGAGGGACCTTCCTGAAGCACGTGCTGGACCATAGCGGTCCTTCCCTCTAAAGTCCCCATAGGCTCCCCGCTCGCCGTACCCAGTGCAAAGTCCCGAGCAGACATTTACAGTGCAGGACCTGGTCCTGAACCCCATTTCCACCTGCTCTTCCCACTCACTCCCGTCAGGCACTGTCCCTATTTCCATGCATGTGATGTGCCCTCACTCAGAGCTCGGTGCCTTGGGCTCATACCACTAGGGACCTGATCCTCAGGAATCAGGAATCAGCTGATCCTCAGGAATCCCTTCCTCACATCTGTCCCAGACCCTCTTAGCTATAAGCTCTGAGACTTGGTTCTTATTTTGATTTCAGAGCAAGAATACCTGAGACCTTGCATTCATTCATTCAACAGGTGCTTACTGAGCACCACGGCACGGCAGACACAGCTCTAGGCACCACCGAGACAGTGAAGGACTGAAGTTCCTTCTACCACAATGTCTGCAACGTGCTCGTCCCATGAAAAATAATCCTTCCAGTTCTTGGAAACCATTTCCACCGAACTCCTTTATAAATGCCTGCCTATGCCATCATTCCAGTGGGTGGTGAGTTAAAATTTGCCTTCAGTTTCAATGACGATGTTAACTAACTAGTCTCACTAGGGCGGAGAGAGGACTGTGGAAGTGCGGGGAAGCGCTGTCCTCCTGAGCATGGAGTGCGTCTGCTGAACCGGAGTGCCAGGGGGATCCCGAGTTGTTTAGTCACTGCCTAGAGGCCCTCTGAAACGTTTTGTTTTCAGATCCTTAGGCCTCTTTGTAGGCCTTCTGAAAACTTTATGAATAAACAGAAAGATCTACACCTGGGGACCCAAAGGAGCAGAAGACAGGCTGTGACAAGGGGTGCAGAGCCATCGAATGGCTGGAGCTGCAGGTTGGCCAGCCGGCCAGTGTCTGCTGAGCATGGTACTTCTCCTAAACACCCTCGCCCGTTCTTCCTTGCCTAGAAGATCCTCCTGCTGCCCTGACCTCGCTTCTAGCCAGCCTTCCAAGCCCAGCTCAACCCTCCTGATCACTCCAGCAGGTGGAAGTCTTACCTTTCATCTCCTGACACCTGTCAGCACCAGGGCAGGTACACAGCCATTCACACGGGTCTCCCCTGTCCCTCTCAGCCCAGACCTCGTTTCCCACCGTCTCTGATTCAGGAGAACCGATTACTAGCTTTCTCTCCCTACTTCATGGGGAAAATGAGAATATTTGTAAAATGCTTTGAGTTCTTTAGAGTTGAGGGCATAGTCAATGCCCAGGGCTGACATCACATGTACAGGCATCAGAGAAGTAACGCAGCTGTGAAAGAAGATGACATGTGCTCTTATTGACTTCTAGGAAAGTGTGCAAAAATAAATGACTAAATAAAAAAGCCTCAGAGTCCTCGCAGGAAGAGGGGGGTGCTGCCTCATTAAGATACCTTTGTTCCTAAGGACCAGAAGGTGATCCAACACACATCTCTCCACTCTCCCCAACACTTCAAAGCCTTACAGAACAATGCTGTCTACTGATCTGGTGGTCTGAGAGGACCCCTGCCACTAATGCAAATAGCATATAGAGGCAAAATATCTCTGCCAACCAATCAGTTAACAAGGATGCACTGAGCATCTCCTCTGGGTGAGGAAGGCCTAGAGATTGATCCCATTCACCCAGATCTACGCTATACCCTTTTTGGTTAGGAGGCAGCAGTTATATATTCAGCAGAGTAAACAAGCCTTATCCAAAGACTTGGACCAAGGACTGGGTACTGAGTCAGACTTCCTCTTCCACAGGGCCTGCTCCTGTGCTGGCTGGCTAGGAGCTCCGTCCAGGGGCTGCAGAGCAGCAAGGCATGCATCTGGGCTGGCTGGAGTTCCCTGGCCACTGAGTTACCAATAGGCTCTATCAGGGCTGAGCTCTGAGGTTGCAAGAAGCTGTGCCAAGCCAACTGACACAGAGTTGAGGCATCAAGGTGACTGTGAAAGGGGCTACACTAGACATTCCCAGAGTCCTCGAGGAAAGAAGGGGTGAGGAGTGCACTTAGACAAGGCCAGGATAAAGTGGTAGACACAATGGCTCCATCTGCAGGGCCCTGTCCCCTCGGTGAACCAGCAGAGCTGAGACCTGGCTGCCAGGAAATTTAGGAATCAAATGCCAGTTCTGGAGGAGCCCACTGGATGTTACAAGCCCTCTCCCCCTCCACATGGAGACCCATTGGCCCCATCTCAGCTTCCCCTGGCTTTGTGGCCCCAAAATTACCATCCTCTGGGCCAAGGGTCAGCAGGGGCTTTGCTTGTGTGGAGCTCAGACCGGCAGACTTAGCTTCTCAGCAGAACCAACCAAGCCAGGCCAACCCCTCAGCTCTGTCAAGGCCATATGTAAACATCACTTCCTGCATTGGCTTGGAAGTAGGCTATGAGCAGGGAGGAGGTAAAAAAATAAGCAATCCTTGACCTCTGCCCCACTTCCTTCACGTGAATAACTTGGTGATGACAAATTCACCAGTTTCCACCACTCCACTCAGGTCAGCCCCAGAGCCACCCTGCGGAAGGCACTGTGAAGTTTGGGGTTTGGGCCAAGATAAATACCTGTGTGACTTGGCAGAATTTCGATCAACGTGGCATCAGCCTGGGGCGTGGTGCCGGCGGAGGGGACAGTGTTGTACCCATACTGATCACCATTGTCAGGCTTCCAGTGCACTGTGTTTTCAGGGATGGCCACAGAACACCCTGTGGGGAACTCACTTGACTAGATAAGGGACACTGATTGAGAAGCAGGGTTCAAAGAGAGGAGACAGATTTCCAGAACTACAGATTTTCAGAGTTGAGGGGAAAACACTGTGAAGTTCTTATATCCCCGCAATTTCTCAACCCACATCACGCTGCAGACTGGGACAACATCCAAGTTCTTTTCTCTGAGCCCTGAAAGTGAGGGACAGCAGCAGGAGGAGAGAGTAGGTGAGAAAGGGCCTGAGTGACAAGTGCAGGTAGTAAATAGCTTCTGAGGCAAGCCTGGATGAGGAGTGGGCAGGAGGCACCCAGCTGAGCTCCTTTCACTGGGAGACCTTGACCGGCCCAGCCATAGCCCAGGGGTTCTCTCTGCTGGCACTGCCTCCTAAGGGCATCTGGAGACTGGGGGGGGGGTAGTAGTTTTTGATTGTCACAATGAGCTGGGGGTACTCCTGGCATTTAGTGGGTGAGAGCTGGGATGCCAAATTGCTGTAATATGTAGGACTTGGTTCTGCAAGAAATGCTAAGAGTGCACTCTGTCAAAAAGTTCTGAACCCCAACAGGGAAAGTCCCTTCAACCACAGGTCATCCAAACCTCCAAATGAATGGGCGGAAGCACCCAAAACTCAGGGGAAATGGAACAAGCTGGCAGTCACACGAACAGACTCGGCCACTCATTAGAGCCTTGCAGATGGTCTTGGGGAAGCTTGTAGAGTAACTGTGGTGATCAGCCTGCCCTCAGTGAACTGGGGTGCTCCCTTTGCCATTCAGCAATTCCCTTTTTTCTCACGTTCATCTGTCTGTCCCTCTCAGCCCAGACCTCGTTTCCCACCGTCTCTGATTCAGGAGAACCGATTAATCTCTATATTAACCCAAAGTATTTGGGTTGCACAGTACAAAGCCTACCTACAAAGTGATGAGATGACAGGACACAAACAGACCCACTCCCGGTGCTTTATAGCCGTGGCCTCCAGAGAGACTCCCAGGAGTCTCAGGAGGGAGAGAACTGACAGGAGAGGTGTTGCATTCAACTCTCTCTCGGTCCACTGCCCTGTTTTAGGGCCCCTGACATATTTCCCTTGGGGCAACATGAGTTCTGACCGCATGTTGCAAAGCGGTTCAAAAATGCCCCCGAAGCACTTAGTCGTATGACAAGTCTCGCTTGCTGAGATAAACCCATAAGGAATGAGGGACGCCTGTCCCCATATTTTGAGGCAGAGAGCACCACATACCTTTTAGTGGTATCAACTTAAAGCATTTTAAAGACAGACAAAAACCTGGGGAAAACACAGTGTCTCTTCAAGGAAAAATGGGAATAGGATCTCCCCCTAAAACCTGGCTACTGCCCTCTGCCCCTACTTACCTCTTTGACTTTTGGGGGGACAGTGTAGAGATGAGAAGTAAAGTGGCAGCAAGAGCAGGAAAAAGAGGACGTTTTCTATCAGGATGGATCAGCTCTAGCAAGAACAGGAGGACGGCATAAAGAAGAATGAGGGTGGAAGCCCCGCACATTTAAGGGCCAGGTCGGAGTGCAGTGAGAAAAGGGTCTTTGATTATTAATATTCAGTGTATTGTTGAAGAATTGTCTAGAAAAATGAGGTTCATTTCAATGAAAGTGGTGTAGGAACCAAAATCAGCTGATAAAATGGTACAGTATTTTGGAGGGCAATTTGGTGGTTTCTTGCAAAACTAAACATAGTCTTACCATATGGTCCTGCAATTGAGCTCCTTGGTTTAATCCAAATGATTGAAAACTCATGTCTACACAAAAACCTGCACACTGCCCTGGCTGATATGGCTCAGTGGATTGAGCACTGGCCTTTGAACCAAAGGGTCACCAGTTCGATTACCAGTCAGGGCACATGCCTGGGTTGTGGGCCAAGTTCCTAGTAGGTGGTGCATGAGAGGAAACCACACATTGATGTTTCTCTCTCCCTCTTTCTCCCTCCCTTCCCCTGTGTCTAAAAATAATACATAAAATCTTTTAAATTAACAACAAAAAAAGCCCTGCACACAAATGTTTATAGCAGCTTTATTCATAACTGCCCAAACTTGGAAGTAACCAAGACTTCCTTCAGTAGGTGATGGATAAGCTGTGGTACGTCCAGGCGATGGAGTACTACGCAGCAATGAAATGAGCCATCGAGACATAAAAAGACATGGAGAAACCTTAAACGCATATTACTAAGTCAAATAAGCCAATCAGAAAACTCTATGGACTGAGACGGTATGATTTCAATTCTATGGCATTCCGGAAAAGACAAAACTGTAGAGACAGTAAGAAGATCGGTGGTTGCCAGAGGGTTGGAAAAAGGGAAGGAAGAGGGATTAAATAGGGAAACACAGGGGGTTTTCGGGGCAGTGAGACTCTTCTGTAGGGACACTACAGTGGTGGATACAGGTATTTTCACATTCGTCAAAACTCATAAAATGGAGTTCCGGCCAGTCTGGAGGCGTAGGTAGAAACCCTTCGCTTCCTCGCACAACCAAAAGGAGGGTAACAGCCAATCTAAAATAAATAAACAACCAAAAATGCCAGAAAATCAAACTGCATGGAACTCCAACAACCAAGGAATTAAAGAAAAGAACAACCAGACTGGTAAGGCAGACCACACCAGCCGCCAACTCAGAAAAACTGAAGTAATGTGGCAGACTGTGGGGGCAGGGCTGGCTGCCAAGCTTGGTGGGCTGCATGGCAGGGGCTGATTTAAGGAGAAACTGACACTCAGAGATGACTGTGGGCTGTGGCTGGGGTTGCCAGGGTGGGAGAAACTCCCAGTCTCACATGAAAAGTGCACTAGAGATGAGCAGGCAAGCCTCACTGTTCCCTCTCTGGCCCCTCCCCCACAGGCAGTGCTGCAGAGCAGCAAGGAGGGTTGCCCCGCCCTGGTGAATACCTAAGGCCACGCCCCCTTACAACCTGTCTGCTGCGCTAAGACAAAGAAATATGGCCCAAATGAAAGAACAGAGCAGAGCCTCAGAAAGAGACCTAAGTGAGGAGGAGATCACCAACCTATCTGATGGAAAATTTAAAGCTCCAGTAATCAAAATGCTCACAGATCTGATTGAGCTTGGTTGAAAAATGAAAAAACAAACGAAGGATACCCAAAATGAAATAAAGCAAAATATCCAGGGAACCAACAGTGACAGGAAGGAAACCAGGACTCAAAGCAATGATTTGGAATGAAAGGAAGAAAAAACGTCCATCCAGAAGAAAAGGAAGAAACAAGAATCCAAAGAATGAAGAAATACTTAGGAACCTCTGGGACAACTTGAAATGTTCCAATATCTGAATTGTAGGGGCGCCAGAAGGAGAAGGACAACAGCAAGAAATTGAAAACTTATTTGAACAAATAATGAAGGAGAACTTCCCCAATATGGCAAAGGAAATAGACTTCCGGGAAGTCCAGAAAGCCCAGAGAGTCCCAAAGAAGTTGGACCCAAAGAGGAACACATCAAGGCACATCATCATTAAGTTACCCAAGGTTAGAGATAAAGAGGAAATCCTAAAAGAAGCAAAGGGGAGAGTTACCTACAAAGGAGTGCCCATTAGACTATCAGCTGATTTCTCAAAAGAAACCTTGCAGGCAAGAAGGGGCTGGAAAGAAGTATTTGAAGTCATGAAAGGCAAGGACCTACATCCAAGATTGCTCTACCCAGCACAGCTTTCATTTAGAATAGAAGGGCAGATAAAGTGCTTCCCAGATAAGGTCAAGTTAAAGCAGTTCATCACCACCAAGCCATTATTATATGAAATGTTAAAAGGACTTATATAAGAAAAAGGAGATAAAAAATATGAACTGTGAAATGACAACAAACTCACAATTATCAACAGATGAACCTAAAAGAAAAGAAAAACAATGAAAACAAAAACTAAGCAAACAACCAGAAAGAAACAGAATCAGAGAAATGGATATCACACGGAGGGATTTCAGTGGGGAGGGGGAAAGGCACAGGGAAGAAGAAGCATAATTAGTGGGCATAAAATAGATGGGGAGAGATAAAAATGGTATGGGAAACAGAGGACTCAGAGAACTTATATGTACAACCCATGGACATGAACTAAGAGGGGGCGGGGAAAGCTGGAGGGTTGGGGGGGCAGGGTGGAGGGAGGATAAAGGGGGAAAATTGGAAAAACTGTAATAGCATAATCAATTAAAAATACTTTAAAAAACCTCATAAAATGCACAATACAAACAATAAACCCTAATATAAACTAAGGGCCTTAGTTTATAGTTAACTTTAGTTAAAAAACCACATGAACTTCAGTCAATAATAATGCGCCAACAACGGCCCAGCAATTGCTGCAAATGTGCCACACTGAGGCAAGATGTCAAGAATAAGGGAAATTGGGTGGGTGGGGTAAGGAAGTATATGGGAACTCTGGACTTCCCACTAAATTTTACTATAGACCTGAAACTTCTCAAAAAAGTCTTTAGGAAAAAACCCCAGCTGATAATAATTACAACATTGTGAAGCCATATAATTTTCTCCACATTCTGAATTGTCTAGTCTTACTGTTTCTCTAAGATCAAGTACAATGTCCTTCTCCTAGGAAGGCCAAGTTGGCATGAACAGCTTGGGCTGGACTTTTCTGGAAGTACAGAGGAGACGCTGGGCAGCTTTTCAGAGTCCCACGGCTCTGGGCATCATCGCTGCCCCGTCAGCTTGGCAGAATGTAAAGATGGACAGCAGAGCTCCCTTTCAGGCCAGCCTTTGCTGTCACTGGGAACTCCAGCCGGGGGAAGCTGAGGAGGCCGAGAAGCACACTCATTTCTCCCCTGTTGGAAGAGTGCTGGGGGGCTGTGCTCACTGAACGCTGACAGGGGCTTCCGGGAGGGGCGATGACCAGCTTTGGTTGTGTACCCTTCCCCTTCCTCTCAAAGGGGGAGCTCGTCAAATGAGAGAAAGCAGAGAATCGCAGGCCAGGGAGAAGGCAGGGGAGGAAGGAGAGAAATAATGGGTGAAGGGTCTTCAAGAGAAGTCTTCCGACGGAGAGGCTGACAGACAGCCAGGAATCTAAGCAGCCTTTGAAACAACCAAGGAAATCCAGTATCCCCATTTCAGGGCAACTGGCCTTGCTTTGGTGGTCCCTAATGTAAACGAGATGACGTTTCCTAGGTGTGCTGTCTCTCAACTAAGGACTAGTCATGAGTACAAGTTTCAGCCTGGTGCCAGCCGACGTCAGCTGTGAGACTGAGGGAGCAGAATGTAAGCGTTGCTAGAAAGATGGTTTCAGCCAATGTGTTGACCTTCCAGCTGCATCTAAGAATGGGCTCCCGCGTAGGTGTCAAGCATAGCTTTTATCGTACCAAAATGAAGCTACGGCGAGAGAACTTTTCCACCCTCCTCTTCCTCTCTTTCCTCATACTTCGGGCAGGAAAGGAACAAGACAGCACTGGGGGCCTTTTAAATATCCTGCATCATCTTACTATGAAAACTATGAGCAAGGTACTGAAGCAAGAGGCTCAGACCCCATCCCCAGCACTGTTGCAGCCTGACATTTTATGTTATGTTTATTTTCTGCCTTCTTGGGATCAAGTGGGGTGGGAGAGAGATGGTGTTTCTTGGTTTGCCGTATTCTCGGTGCCCAAACAGGGCCTGGTGCATAGGCAGCTCTAAACAATACTTGCTAAATGAAGTCAGTTCCTTTTCAAGCCAAACCTGCCAGACAGTTCCACAGAGAGGTCTGGAGAGTGTAGACCAAAGAAGACAACATTTGAACTCCTATTTGAGCGTGAAAACTTTAGAAGGACTTTGTGGAATCTAGGGTCTTTCATTCTGGAATTAGACACCATGAAAACGTGTCTGTGGTGACGGTTCTCCAAGAAATAATGCAGACACTGTGTGTGTGTAGATCATCAGCATCATTGTGGATGTTCTTTCTGAACTGGTGACATCTAACAGAGACCTGAATAAAATTAAGAATCCAGTCCTGCAAATATCTGGAGGAAGGGCATCCGCAGCTAAAGAAACAGTAAGTGCAAAGGTCCTGTGGTGGGAGTGAACTTAGTCTGTTCAAGGAAGAACAAGAAGGCTGGTGTGGCTGGAGAACGGTGGTGGTGACTGAGGCTGGAGAGATGCTAAGGCAGACATCATTACTGGGGAGTGCTAGGAGTCTGAAGTTGATTATAAGCTGAGCAGCTACCAGAAGGTTCTGAGCAGAGGAGCAATGACATATGATGCACATGTTAGAAGGGGTCGCTCAGGGTTCTGAGAACAGAAGAGGCCTTACCAGAGGTGAAACTGGAAACTGGAGAGTGAAGAGCCCGCTGCAGAAGTGCAGGTGAAAGGTGAGGGGTAGCAGGGAAGGACGTGAGAAGTGGTCGCATGTAGAATACAATCAGAACTGAAGACTCGCTGAACTTGGGAGGACTGAACACGGACTCTTCTCTTTACCCCATCTTTATCTCCACCATTCCCCTGCCTTCTTCACCTGGGCCTTCTTCAACTCTCAAGGCCAGTTCAAACATCGATGTCTTCAAAACCCTGTCTTGACCTCCCATCTCTCTCAAAAACTTAAAAAGCAAACAAATGAATAATTACACAAGAACACAGGCCTAGAGAAACCCATCAGCATGCTGAATGCCCAGAAAAGTCAAATCCTCACAAGTCAGCCTTATCTTGGTCCTGAGGTTCTCAAGCTTCTCTAAAGAGCTTTTAATAAAATCCCACCCCGTTTGCCCTGAGATCCTCTGGATGCTACAAGCTAAAATGAAGGTCCTTCCCTGGGTCATCTCCAGTAGGCCTTAAGAATCTCAGAGGAAGGTAACCCCAGGCTTACCTGGGAGACACACATTTGACATCCAGGGTAAGATGGCCTTCAGATGGTGATGGTTGTGCCCAGGGCTTTCTGGACCCCTCTGCTACTGCCTGTGGCTGGACTAACGTATTCAGGCTTAGAAGAGAAGGGTCAAGGGAAGAGCCAGCAAGGAGCAAAGCAAACAGACTCTGTGCTGACCTGTGACCGCAACCCATGCAAGTTGCAAACGCATAGACCCAGAGGCTATTCTCTGCTCTGGGTTTATCTGCCCTGAATGTCCTGGCTCTGTGGCAACCTCTTATGCCCCTGCGGGCACAGCCCAGCTCTCTACTTTGCTTCATATCCCCCACGGTGCCTGTGGGAGAGAACTGAACAGACAGTAGGCCCCACTGAGGCGGGTATAACACACTGAGATGGCTACTCAGCTGCAGCACTCAACATGCTGCCCATCCTCTCGGGAAACGGGCCCTTCCCTCTGAGACAGGTAGAAGGCAGTGTCCCTTCTGACCAGCAGGCAGCCAGAACACTCCTGCTAGTAATTCAACAATGTCACCACAGAGCTTCGTCACCCAGCATTAGCTGTGGTTTTCTGCTTCCTACTCTGAGGGAGGCAAACACCCGTGTCCGAATGATGACAGGACATACCAGTCCACACCCTCACAGGCTCCTTGCCTTGCTGGGGTGCTAGTCTTGCCTAACAGGGCTCCATGGTACTTCTGTGACTATGGTGTCAGGCTTATGGGACACTTTTAAAAATCAGAGCAGCGTATTGAAAAGGGCATGAAAAGTAAGTAACATAAGTGGGACTGTCTTCAACTAATTCCTTGAAAACACATCTTTTTCTCATTCTTAAGAAAAAGTATCCTACCATCAAATATACTGCACATGTATCACCACCTCCACACCGAGCCCACACCCAGCAGACATTACTAACTGATCACAGCACTGTCCCCACTGACACAGATTCAGCCTTAAATTCTTCTAAACAGCCACTTCCAAGTGATCACAGTTGGCCTACAAAGTGGAGCTATTTCCTACTTCTGCTCATAAAATATCTGTTGCTAAGTCAATGATGATTTGGAAATGAGGTGGGGGAGGAGGAGGAGGAAGAGAAGAGAGAAGTAAAGAGAGATTTTGGGGGTAAATTATTTGTCAAAAAGTCAATAAAAATGTATCTGCCGACCTTTAAATGTTTGGTGCAAGGCCCGGCAGCAGTTGAGAATAGGAGCAAGAAAAAGAAAAAGCCCACGAAGCAGAGGGAGAACGAAACCCTGAGATGAAACACGCACTCACTCTCACACACGACGACTGTCCATGGAGCAAGAGGTCGTCCAGGAGCCCCGCTGATATGACTGCAAAATCAAAGTGAGTTGATTCTTTTCTCCCCCAGCAGAAGGGAGGGAGAACCTTAGGATATCAATAGCTATTCATACCAATTTCTCCGCCTCCTCAAGGCAAAAGGTTTTTATATAAACAAAGCCCTGGATTTTCAGAAACTTTCTCCCTGTGTTGTCTCTGAAAATAGCTAGCTCATCAGGTGATAAACAGCCCGTGTAAAAGCAGTGACTGAACTATCTAAGAAAGAGGCTAGAATGGAGAAAACCAAGAACAGCACATTGGTAGGTAGTTTAGAACAACCCAGATTTCTTCAATGCTTTCTATTGGGAGCCTAAACATGCCTTTTCACAAAAGTAAATGACTTTATCTTCAAGGCCAAATAGCGAGGCCATTCGCCCACTTTTGCTCTGCTCTGTGGTGGAGTCAGATGACATCACAGCCCCCAGAGGGCATTTGTGGCTTAGCCAGAACCAGACTGTGGGGCTGTGGGATCCTCAGGGGTGAAGACCATGCACACAGGAGGGGCTGCACCTTGCAACCTGACCCTCTCTCCCTGTCACAAAGGCAGATGGTACCTGCCTCATTTTCTGGCATAACAAACATACCCACACCCCCAGGGGTCACTTCTCAAGGCTGGGAGTGCAGATAAACTGTCCCGCTGCAAGGCAGGCTTGTGGGAGCTCTCTGCAGAGGCAGCTGCCACTCAGACAGACTGACTCCATCCTTGGCCTGTGAACAGAACCCTCTCCCCGCCTTGGGCGGTTCCTCTCAGAGGACAAGGGACGCCGGGTGGAAAGCGCCATTCCCTGATTACTAGGTGAAGCCCATCTATGAGCTATTAAGCACATTTCTTTTCTTTACTGCTGGGAAACAGCAGGCTCATTTCACCAGTCATTTGCTTGTGATCATTCACCAGCTCCTTGCAGTTTTGGTTCCTTGCGTTCTGAGGTGCAAGTGAAAAGATGAAGAAATTTTGTCCCAGCGGGACTGTTCTGTTCCAAAAGGTTAAACCCTTCTTCTTCTTTTTCCTCCTGCTGAATGTTACAAGTGAAGAGCATCAGTCAGAGGAAGAAATGTCTGATACTGGGTCACTAGAGATTAGGTGACACAAGCGAAGATCAGGGAAGTCTGTGGGGCAGTGTGGACAAGCCCGTGGAAGAGACAGGCAGCCCTTCGGCTCTGAGAGCAACGGAATTTTTCTAAGGAGCTACTATCTGTGTGTTTGTTTAAATCTCAGGAGATGGTTTAGTTTCCTGGCTCCCTAAAACATCAGCGTTTTCTCCCCTATGGGCCAGCAAGACGGGTTTTTACATGACTACCAAGCAGTCAACTTTGGGGGGTCTGGGAGGCCCACCGCAGTGAAGGCCATTTACTGTAAGCAAACCAGGGACGTGAATGATTTGGATTTACAAACAAATTAAGGAGAGGCTGTCCTAAAAAGGATTATCAAATAGGGTCCTTTAATTAATACATCGATTTTTAAAACCCACCTGTTTTTACAGTCGCTCATTCATTGCAAAAGAGGTCCATGCCAATGGCTGTTTCGTGTGTTAGTGACACAGTTTGCCAATGCGTACAACTCCGTCACCTTTCCCTTTCCCTAGGGGGGGGAAGTCACCTTCAATACACATGGGTGGAAGCCACACTGCGGCACTGCTTTCAGGCCTGAGAAATTAAACTATCTAGTCAGGGGTGCAAAGGCCATGAAAATTGCGGCCCACTGAAAGTTCCCAGTACAGGTGAAACCATACATGCTATTTTTGTTCTGATCAGCTATTCTATAAAGTTGATAGAAATGCCTGTTTTTTGGGGGGGCATGTCATTGCTGAAGTTGGGGGCGAAGTGTCTGAAAGTAAGCCAGCTATTAGCAGATGTGCTAACACAGATTCTATCTTTAGCTGGACTTTGAAGAACTAAATGTGTTAAAAAATGTTAAAGACTCTACCATCTCCCGCTACTATTTGGGAGAAATGTCCACTGGGGAGGTGGAGGAATGCGGCGAGGAGAACCTGAAGCCAGCACCTCAGCAGAGGGCCTTGGAGACTAGAGATTCCAAGTGCTCTGGCTTTCGGGCATAAATGGGAGAGATCGTCCTTTAAAACAACACCTTTAAAAAAACACCACCTTTAAAAAAACATATGGTAGAAATGCACACAGGCCTCTGTTAATGAATTTATTATTAGAGGCTCTCTGGTCACAACAAAAAATGTCAGGTAGCACGACCCGTGTGACTAAGCGTTCTGAACATCTGAACTCTCGACTGAAGGAGAGAAAAATGACCTCTCCCATACTGGTTTCTTCATGGTACTTCACAGCACGGGCAAGTCATAAAATTCCTTTTTAGCCAGCATGACATTGACCTGCATGGCAATTACTCTCAATATGGTAAATATTTAGGGGAGTGGCTGTCTGAAAATCTGATTGCATTTAGCCTCATGTCTGCTGCTAAGTGGCACTGCCACACTCAAGTGACTCCAGACACCTCGGCATCCAGGACCTCCCATGACTGGCACAGAGAAGTAGAATAATAGGGTGGCTAGGTCAGCAGGCAAGGATCCTGGGTTTAAATCCTTATTCTGCCACTTGCTAACTGTGGGAGCTTAGGTGAGTTACTTTACATTTTTGTGCCTCAGTTTCTCCATCTGCAAAAGGAGAATAATCATATCTCATAGGATTTGGGGTAAAGGAGTTTCACAAGGCACTTGAAGAAATTACCATGTCCAGGCACTGTTTTAAGTGGTGGCCATTATCTCCTCAAAGAGTGCCTCGCCCTGCCACACCAAGAACACTCCTCTTGAGCTCTAGGTGCCCACTGTGTATCTCATCATATTGTAAAAAATACTGTGTGTCTGCTTCTGCTACAATCCATAAAAAAAGTCAGAGGTGGGGGTAAGAGCGAGGTTATGGCCCTCTGCAGTCATATCACCAAAGCCAGCAGAGAATCCAAACAATCTGTGTATAAAATAAATAACCTCAACAAACAAATAAATAGCACCCCTCACTTTGAGCTGATAAACCTTATTTTTGTTATTCATCCCTTTGGCTCTATAAAATACAGCCTTAAGTGAATAAAGCAGCTACCTTAGGTGAATTAAGAACCAAGTTACATTAGGCTCAGTTCACAAAAATTACAACTACCATTCTATCACTTGGGTATAGTCTATATGGGATGACAGTGGAGATACTTCAAACGTCTCTGTTTTACTGCTCAAGGAAAAAGGTCCTGCTTTTATTTGAAATCAGAAGTATCCAATTTAGTTGAAAGGCCTGTTTTATTTAGTTTTCCCTCTCTTCCATGGTAGGGAAAGAGGCACTTCACAAGAAAATAAGCTCACAACACACTTAGTTTTCCTAAGCATAAATCTCTAACTTTTAAGGGACTCACTGGGGCATAACCAGTTCATTCACCAAAGCCTTTTACAACCTACAGAAAGTTTAAGATGAGGACTTACTTGAAATGATGGACTCAATCAGAGGTTCCCCTCTCTTGATCCTAACAGAGCAGTGGTCCAGGAACTTGGAGTAATGCTTTTTGTATTTTTTTTTCTCTCCACAAGGAAAGTTAAAATAGAGCCGAGTTTTCAGTAACTAATTCAGGAAGAAAACTACTCACTGGAACTTCTCATTCACAGGTAGTAACGGAAGTTCCGCAATGATTACAGGTACCCTGTGAGAATGAGAGTTTACTTATGATGACCTTCAGGCACTGAGAGACCCTGAAATAGCTTTTGAATCATTAAAGAATGATAAAGTTACATAACAATCCTTAACATCTATGCACCTAACAACAGAATGTCGCAATCCATGAAGCAAAAATTACTCAAACTGCAAGGAGAAACAGATAAATCCATGATCATAGTTGGAGACTTCAACACCCCTCTATCAGAAATGGGCAGAAAATCTGCCCCTTCATCCAACACCCCTCTATCCAGCAGGCAGAAAATCAATAAGGACATATCTGAACTCAACGACACAGTCAACTGAATTGATATAATTGATGATGTCTATATACTGCTTCATCCAAAACCAGCAGAATACACATTCTTCTCAAGCTCACATAAACACTCATCAAAACAGACCACATTTTGGAGGTATAAAACATACCCTAACCCATTTAAAAGACTAGAAACCATTCAATGTCTGTTCTCAGGCCACAAAGGAACTAAATACTGAAGATTAGGCAACACACTTCTAAATAACACATGGGTTGAAGAAGAAACCTCAGAAATAAAAAAAATATTTTAAACTAAATAAAAATGGGCATACAACTCATCCAAATGTGTGGGATGCTGTGAGAGCAGTGCTTAGAGGCAAATTTATAACATTGGGTAAACATATTAGAAAGGAAGAACTAACATCAATAATTTAAGTTTTCAACTTAGAAAAAAATTCAAAGAGAAAAGCAAATTAAATCCAAAGTGAGAAGATTATGATAAAGTTATAATATTTGTTTTAGTTACTGTCTTGTTCTACTTTAAAATTCTAAAAATTAGTCATCCATGTGGGACAGTATTTCTCAAAGTTTTCCATTAAAATCACTGCAACGGCAGAGAGACGGAACTCATACCCATGCCTTTAGACACCAGGGGCACAGTTTGAAACAAAGGAAAAAACACTCCCATTTATTTGAGGTCTTACAAAGTTAATTTTGATATTTCAAACTTCCATTTTATTCACTCACATATCCAAGTATGTTTTAATATAGAAAACAATGTTTTGACTTGCCAACTAAGTTCCTTCTAGATTCCTTCGTTATTCCTCACGCAGGGGGGTGTGTAGGTTTGATCTGTGGTCCCAGATACGCCATGCTGTACTCCACCGTGCTCCCATTTGAGAAGGGGACATGAAAACATAGTCTCCATTAACTAGAATGTCACATGGTGGATGATAGGTCTGCCTCATGACCCCCAAATCCTGCAAAGCACAAAGTTCCAGAAAGAACAGGAGAGCAGAGCAGGTTCACCGTGCCTTTCAGGACATAAGACCCAATGCCCGTCAGTCTCAGACCAAGCTGAGGATGAGGGAAGACATCCTTTCTCCCCAGGGATTGAAACATGGTAGGAAATCCTTCCTTCTCTCCTCCACCACATAACTGTTCATTTCCTCCATCACCACAAGTGCTTCTTCCACCCATGTGTCCTAGGTGGGAGGGAAATGAAGTCTTGCCATGAGAGGGAGAAGCGAATTATACTCACTGCAATACACTGTCTGCTTTTCTAGTTCTCAATAGTTTCTGCCCCAGCTTCCCGGGGCAGCGCTGTGTTCCCAGCCCAAAAGAATGGTTCATTACAGGGTGAGCCTTCTATTAATGGAACGGTACAAAATTCCACAAACAGACCCGGTACTCCTAAGAATGTATCAAGTGGCAAAAGTGGGATGTGAAATCAGTGAGTAGAGAATAAATTATTCGATAAATGGCGTTAGAGTAACTGGATCGTTATTTAACAATCGGCGACTTAGATTCTCATCTCACACCTTACACCAGAACACCTTCCCAGGGAACTGCAATTTAAACCCCAAAGCAACAACATAAAAGTGCAAGAGAAAATGAGAGATCGGACAGTCATCGCCTTCCCACCCCAAGACTAAGTATTATGCGGAAGTAGAAATCATACAGGAATAATGAACAGATTTTAAGTCTTTAAAAGTAAAAAACAAAAAACAAAAAAAAAAAAAAACCCAAACAACCATACTTCTATAAACCCAAACACAACACATGCAAGTTTAAAAGGCAAAGTGAAGAAAATATCTTCAAGATATCTTTTTAAACACTGCTTACAAATCAATAAGAAAACAACCTACCCAAAATATGGTCTAAAGACAGAAATAGGTATTTTACAAGCAAATAAATTAAAATACTCAAACATGAAAAATCATTAAATCATACCAAATTTTGGTCTTACCCAAAGAAATACAGATTGAAACAATAAGATACCATTTGCCAACATAATTAGAAAATTCTAGAAAATAGGCAAGTTTGCTGATAAATAGGCATTCACACATGGGTGGTGGAAGTATCCATTTGTACAGTTGTTCTGGGAGGATACATCGTCAAAACACATTAAAAGGTGAACAAGTGTGTGCCTTTCACCTAGTAATCCATTTCTGGGGATAGTCCATAGAAGATAATTGAAAGATGTTAGCAATAATTTAACTGGAAGAATTTTCATTTCAGGTGTGAATATTTAAAAGTTTGAGACAACCTACATCTCAATCAATAAGGGATAAATAAATAAACAATAATGGTTACATAATGGGATGTGTCAGTCATTAAAAAATAATAGGTTAATATTTATATTTGTGCCACAGAAATGTTTTCCCTATATACTGTAAGTAAAAGGTAGATGTGGAAACATAATCTACCAAATGGCCTTTCTGAAGGAAAAAGGTGAACATACAAATATCTGTGTCCATACTCAGAATGAGATCTGGTAGGATACCTACGTGCTGGTTAAACCTAGTAAGAGGATGTCTCTGGTGAGTCTGATTTGGGGGTGTTTTTTAGGTTCTTTGGTTTGTAGATCCTGATTTCTATTTCATTTGGAAGAAGAACAGGTAGGGTGTGACTAAGGTTGGCAGAGAAGGAGCGTGTCCCGAACGGCCTGCCCTGGGAGGTGGCGACCAGAGGGTGCGCATGCTCTGTGAGCACTGAGGGGCCCGCACAGGGGCCGGCGTGACCAGTGTGCTTGTTTTGTGTTGTGGTGGGGGCAAGGGGACGGTTGACGAGGCTCAGAGAGAGTCCAGACCCAGAAGGATTCCCCATCGGGGCGACGTCTGAGTTTATGTCGCCTTCCTAAAAAATGCTCAGGCCTCAGGCTCGCATTTTCATTCTAGTTCAGGGACCTATGATTCATCCCCTGCAACCCTAATTATAACACCCAAGGTCTGCTTGGTGCAAAAAACATCTGTCATTGTTTCAACTGGCTGGCAGGGGGTGGGGACAGCATGCACTGGCCCAATGATGTGCTCCTCCAATGCGAAAATAACACCCAGGAGCCGTCCCAAAGTGAGAAGTGCTGAAGCCCAGAGTTTCCGTCTGAGCTCATGCCAAAGGAGGCGAACAGTTTATGTGTCTCCACAGCTCATGCGCCAGTTTCTCAGAGCCACCGCCATGGTGAAAATTACAGGTCTTTGGCTGCTGCTGCTGCTTCTTTTTAAATTTTATTGATTTATCTATTTTTAAATTTATTGAGGTGACATTGGTTAATAAAATTATATAGGTTTCAGGTGTCCAGTTCTATAACACACCATCTGTATATTGCATTGTGTGTCCACCATCCCAAGTCCAGTCTCCTTCCATCACCATGCATTCCACCTTTACTCTCTTCTCCTTCCTCCCACCTCCTTGAGCTGTTTCTTTCAACCAAGAAAAGTATCCTAAGTGTGTGTTTTCCCAGTCGGTTGCCAAGGCCTGCGGAGGGAGGGAGCAGAGTGTGTAATTGCAAACCTCTCATTTATCAGCTTTGGCTGCTTTTGTGTCACCACATTATGTGTACCACTTAGCCAGCTAATCTCCTGTACCCCTTGGAAGTACATTAATTACACAGAGAACGCCTCAGACCTGCCAAGCGGGGACGAAAGAGGAGGCAAGGTACATCTACCCTCTAAGTGCCCAGGAGAATTGTTTACTGACCGTCCTCATTCAAACTCAGATCATAGGCCGCAAGGAACTCAAGCTGAAGATACGGCCTTTTTGTAACAATCCAATAATTTGACCCAGAAGTATTAATCTTAAAAACGAAACAAAAAATAAACAAAGAGCAAATGAGCAAATAACAAGAATCTCCCCCGCAAGGCTGGGTCTTCTTACTCCAGATGCTATCGTAGCATCTAACGGACACAACAGCGTATTCGGAGGTTTTAATACATTTTAACACTTTATGCCCTGGCTGGTGTAGCTCAGTGGATTGAGCACGGGCTGGCAACCAAAGGGTCCTGGTTCGATTCCTAGTCAGGGCACATGCCTGGGTTGCGGGCCTGGTCCCCGATGAGGGCCATGTGAGAGGCAACCATACATTGCTCTTTCTCCCTCCCTTCTCCTCTCTCTGAAAATAAATAAAATCTTTAAAAAAATAATACATTTTAACACTTTAGGAACCAACAGGAAGATACTTAGCAGCTTCTGCTAGAAATTACAATGTCATGCATCATTCAAATCAGAAATAGCATTACTATGACAACTTTGGCACATGCAATTATGCAAATAAACTAGTTATTTACCCTGGCTTCTGAGAACACTAGTAAATATAAAGCTCTCACTTAAATTTGGTTTAATGATTAAAAAGTTTTTTCCCCAAACAATATCACTGCCAAAAGAAACAGACTTAAAATAATATTTTATTTTGGGCACCTAGGTGCTTACTTTGTTTCATGTTTGGTAAAGTGTCATTAACTGGAGCCAAAGGTGCAAAAGAAAAACTTTAAATTAATAGGAGGTCATTTGTAAATTTGTGCTAAATACTTAGAAATCTGAATTGAATAGGTTGTGAGAAAATAATGACCAAAAGTGACTCAAGAGGTAGAAGAAAACTTGAACTGACCACTAAAAAGCGACCAGACTTGGAAGCAACTTCTTTCAAGCCTTCACAGAACCATTGATTTCTATGGTATTTCAATTATTCCAGAGCATAAAACAGATGAAATGTTTTTATTTTATTTTATTTTTTTTAAAGATTTTATTTATTTATTTTCAGAGAGAGAAGAAGGAAGGGAGAAAGAGCAATGTATGGTTGCCTCTCACATGGCCCTCACTGGGGACCTGGCCCGCAACCCAGGCATGTGCCCCGACTGGGAATCAAACCTGGACCCTCTGGTTCCCAGCCTGTGCTCAATCCACTGAGCTACACCAGCCGGGCCAGATGAAATGTTTTTAAAATTTATTTTACATAGCTGACATAATGCTTACATTAAAACCTAAAAAAGAAGATGAGACCCCGAATACTTTAGAACAGATCAGATCTAGCAGTACATATAGAGAATAATATCACATAACTATAAAGGTTCATTCCAGGAATTTAAGAATGGCTTTAATATAATTGAGTCAATATAAGTCCTCAAAACATATGGAGAAAAAAAAGACAACTTGTATTTTCTCCTCTGTGTTAAAAAACAAAACAAAGCAAAATGCCAAATTCTTTAGTAAGTTATGAAGAAAAGTATATTTCACTAACATAATAAGTTTATATGCATATATACACACTGTAAATACAAACTCACATACATATATAACTACAAAGTCATCCTAATAGTTAACTGTTAAATATTACAAACATGATAAGTAAGTCAAGAAAAATACAAGGGTATCGACTGCCTTTTAAACACTGCTGTTCTTAAAGTAAAAGAGATAAAAATGATAAGCCAGAACTATAAGAAAAAGTAATAAGAAATAAAAATAATAAAAGGGATAAGGCAAAGTTATTACTATTCAGGATTACATGATCATATAACTGTGAAAACTAAGAGACTCAATAGAAGGACTATTAGAATTAACAAATCCATTACAAAATAAATATTCTTTTGTATTTAAAAGAGGCTTTTTAAAACCTCTCAAAAAGGCGTTTGAATGCCAGCAGTAACCAATGAGAACAGAGGGCAGTGAGAACGAAGGTCTCGCCCACTGACGGGTTCGGTGACAGGACTTTGTCTCGTTCTCGCTGATTTCCTCGCATCTACGAGCAGTCCCGTCACAGAACAGTGCTCAGTGAATAGTTACAGAATATATGAATGAACCAACTCACAATAAGGGCAAAAACATAAGATAATAGAACCAAACTGCAATTCCATACACAGATACAAGCAGTTATAAGAATTTAGCATATGATAAAGACAGAATTTCAAACCACAGTAGGTAGGATAGATTATTCCACAAATAGCAATTGAGACTATTAACTGGTTGACTATTTTAAAAAAGTGAAATGTGAGTTGTTCCTCACATCATACACTGAATTTGTTATGGATAGAATAGTTCAACATGATATAGGAGACCACTAAAGATTTAGAAGGGAAAAAAAGTAAATATTTGCCTTATCTTAGCCTAGGGAAGGTTTTCCTAAACCTACAGGCAAAGGTAGCAAGCTTAAGGGGAATGATTTGTAGTTTCTGCTTCTTAAAAAAAAAACAACCCAAAAACCTTAGATATGTCAAATATCATAAACAAAACAGCAAAAGATAAATAATAAATGGGAGAAATGCTTGCAAAGTGTTAATATTCTTTTTATATAAAGTGTTATATAAAGCTCTAAGAAAAAAGATGATCAATCAATAAGAAAAAAATTTGAAAAGGTTAAAATGCAAATAACAGGATGACAATGGCTAACAAATGTACTCCCCCTAACAGATACTGAATATGAAAACTGGGCTGAGGCCTCTCTTCTCCTACCAACTCGGGAAATGTTAAACCACCTTCTAGCGTCATGGAAGATTCGAGAACATGGGCATTTGTACGCTGCTGGTGGGAGAAAAGGCCAATTTCTAAAACGTTATCCTGAATAATCGAAGATGTAGCAAACATTTACGTCCAAGAATGTCTGTTGTATCATTTATTGCCCTTGAATTTAAGCATTATGAATTTAAATTATTCTTACAAAAAATTAACTAAGCCAAACCAAGTACTATCTAAAAACATGGTTCTATGCCTTTTAAAATTTAATATACCATAAAAACTCTTATTCTTTTAACTAATACATAGTAAGTCATTGTGTTATCACACAAAAATAGCTTATTTAGGGAATCGCTTAAGCAAATATAGCAGGGCGGCACTGGCACCTAGTCACCGTTATCAACAAGCCAGCAGCCAGCATCCTCCACAGTCTTGGTTGCATATTTAGTAGCCCAAATTATGCTCACTTAAAATTGATAGCTGTTGCCACATTCACTTCAGAAAAAGTCCGATCCGTTTATATTCGCAGCAACAGTGTGTAGATTATTCATAATAGTGAGAAATAGGAAACATCTGTATGGCCAGAAGGGCTTCTTTAAAACTGGTTAAATTACAGTAAATGCAGTCAAGGGATTACTTCCCAGCAACTCCGAATGATGTCATGGATGAATGTTTAATGACATAAAAACATTTGTTATGAAAGGTTAAGTTACAAAAATGAATTAATTCACTGGAATTCATGTATATGCTATTAAAGACAATCCACCCATGCATTTATCCATAGGCTGTATAACAAAAAGTTAATTGTGGTTATCTTTGGGTGGTAGAATTATAGGTCATTAAAATTTTTTCTCTCTTATGCTTTCTAGAATTTTCCAAATGGTTTAGAAGAAAAACAATGTTTTGTGATCATTAAAACATTTAAAAATAACATTAAAACACTAGTCTAAAGACTAGTTGTATTGGTGTTGTGAGAATATAAATGTGACCATCACCCTTATCATAATAAAGAAATTTTCAGGATCGATGGTAGCCTTGTGGCCAGTGTTTCCAATTGAGTATACAGGTAGAGTACCAGCACTGGGCACCCAAAGGTGTCATCAAGTGCTTGGTGGCCCCTCCTGAGGCTCCACCTGTGCTCAGAAGGGCCAAGGGCAGAGATGAAGACCAAGGGTCTCTGCCCTCAAGCAGCCGACCCTCGAACAAGCAGAAGAGAGAGGGCAAGTACCAACCACGTTAATCCACGGCAGGACACAAAGGGGCCAGAACTCTGCTGCTGAGGTTCCCAGCCAGAAATGTTAACATATTCAAAGATGAAAACAAACGAACAAACAAAAGCAAGGTAATAGCAGTCTGGAATTCCGCAAAGTTTTATCAACAAGTTTGCTACACAAAGGAGTTATGTGTGCATCCCTTCTTGAGGAAGCTCTAAGCACCTACCAGCACCTGAGAAGTGTGAGAAAGGAGGGGAGACTGAAAGCTTTTTAAGGTGAAGGGACAGTGAAAAATTAAAGGCAAAGGTACTGAGCATACAATTCACTTGACAAGAGGAGAGATTATATCAAAGAAAATTGTTTCTTATGACTTGAAAAAAAGCACTAGCAAATACATGAAATTCCATTTCAATAAACCTCTGAATTGTTCTAAGCCCAGGTAACAATTTATTTAATCATATTCGATACAACCAATTCATAATGTTTCAAAATAATTTGCCCAGATATTTAGAGTTGGTCTAAAGGGAATGTGCCTTGTACTTGAAGCGTTCTTAAGAGATGGTTCTAGTAGACTAGATTTCAGGCTTTTCTAGGAAAGATTTTCATACTTGACATTTCACGGGGGTGGGGGGTTTGATAAAAGCAGAACAAAAGCAAAAGTCACTATAAAAGTACCCCAATTCTCTATCCAGATGTAATTTTAAACATATTAGCTTTTAGCGTAAAATTAAGTTTACATTAGGTTGGCCCAAAACTCTGTTATGTTTTTTTCATGCAATGGCTCTAATAGTGCTTGGTTGTCTTTAACTTCATTTGAAACAATTTTGTTAGATTGTATTGTGGCAGCTGTCATATGAAGGTGCATTTAAAAAAATAAAAATTGGTGGGTTTTTGTGCAGCAATTTTACTATTAAGATGGAAGAAAATATGCAACAGTTTCAGCTTATTATGCTTTATTATTTCAAGAAAGGTAAAAATGCAACTGAAATGCAAAAAACAATTTGTGCAGTGTATGAAGGTGCTGTGACTGATCGAATGTGTCAAAAGTGGTCTGCAAAGTTTCTTGGTACTATTGACATTTTGTCCAAATAATTCTTTGCTGTGGGGCTATCTTATGTATTGGAAGATGTTTAGCAGCACCCCTGGCCTCTACCCACTAGAACCCAGTAGTGGGAGGTAGCAGACATAATTAAAATATCCAAATCAATAAAGCTATTGGTGAAAATAAAAAATGTGCCTTATATTTTATGGAAAAAACTGTAACGGACTTTTTGGCCAACCCAATACTTTAAAATGAGGTGATTAAAAGTATTTGAGCCCTGGCTGGTGTAGCTCAACGGATTGAGCACAGGCCTGTGAACCAAGAGGTCGCCGGTTTGATTCGTGGTCAGGGCACATGCCTGGGTTGCAGGCCAGGTCCCCAGTAGGGGGCTTGAGAGAGGCAACCACACACTGATGTTTCTCTCCCTCTCTTTCTCATTCCCTTCCTTTCTCTTAAAAAATATATATATATTTATATAAAAATTTATATATATGTATATATGTATACAAATAAAATCTTAAAAAAGTAAAAGTATTTGAAATGGCAGCAAAACAACAGTTAATTTTGACAATCCAAAAAAAAAGCGACATGATTAGCGTTGGTCAGCTTAGGTCTAATAACATGGGAGCATCACGTTTCCCCTGGGGAAAGTGGGGAAAGTATAGGAACACTCAGAACAATAAAGAGATCTCAGGAAGAGTTCTCACTCTGCCCTGGTCAACAAGACAGGCTGTAAACGTACCTTTAATAATGGCTCAGAAACCCACAGTGGCATTTAAAAATGTCAGAATGTACTTTTAGATAAAATGCAATTAGTTAAGCCAGAAGCTTCCCTAACAGCAAGGGAATGAAGAGCAGTGTTCCTCCAAGTGTCCCTCCCTGGTCCTCCCCACCAGCGGCATAAGCCACACCTGGGAACTTGTTGGACATACAAACTCTCCCACTTCCTGCCTGGCAATCTGGCTTACCAGACCCTCCAGGTGGCTGTGATGTCAGGGCACTGCTGTGGAAGATACGACAGAGGTTTGCATGCGAAACCAAGTACAAAATGCCCAGTTCAGAGTTTCAGGCTATTCCCATTTTGGCTGACCCAACCTCGACTTCCCATTGCCCACCCCTTTTAGTGGGCAGCCCAAAGAGTAGGTCCCTGTTCAAACACACTTTCAAAAGGCCCCTAGAGATAGGGCTAATGGGAAAAGTCACCTATTTTTTGTATGTTACCATAGTAACATGAAGCATCATTTAGTTCTACCAGAAAGGTCCCCTTTGCAGGGGACTCTGAGAAACCTCCAGGAAATCAAATTTTGGAAAAGCAAATATGGGAAACTCAGACTCTGAGCCTTCTATATACACTCCCAGAACCATGTTCTATCAGTGGTCCCCAACATTTTTGGCACCAGGGACTGGTTTCATGGAAGACAATTTTTTCCATGGACCGGGGTGGGGGGCCGAGGGGGTAGGAAGACAGGAGCCAGAGCTCAGGAGGTACTGCAATCTGTGTCCAGGGACAGGGAGGAGAGAGGTTGGAAAGCCCTGCTCTAAGTGAACTTTCCCTCATTATGCCTGCCCAATAAAGAAAACCTGTGTGCTGGGCCCGCTCCCACTGTCTACACTGAGAGACATAATTTCCACGTACTGGAGAAACGTGTTACTTCATGCCCCCTACTGGTCTCAGTCCCCAGGCCACAAGGAGGCTGACCAGTTTCATCTCTACACGTTCTTAGGGTCACTTCAGGTCCTAAGATGTCCTTCTTTAGGTCGACACCCAGTCCTACTTCTGAGAGCTGCCAGAAAAATAATAATGTTTATTTCTAGATTATAAAACATATTTCTGTATTATAAAATCAATTTTATTGTGTGTGTAACCCTTTATTTTTATAGTTTATACATAGTTTCCATATTTCTATCTCATTTGATTCTCCTAAGAACCTATGAGGTGGGTACAATTTTATTCCCACTTTACAGGTGAGAAAACTGGAACTTAGGGCTGAATTCAGTAAACAACTGACCATTAAATGTTATGGAAGGAATACAAATATTTTGCATCAAAAAAATTAAAGAATTCAAAATGCCCAAAAGAACCCCCAAACTTGCTTGCATTTGTCACCTGCCAAATGATATTCACCAAAATCGCTTGGTTTTCCCATTAGGTGGTATTTTTCTGGCTTGAGAAGGATGGGGAGCAGGGAGCTGAGAGAAGACACTCTCCCAGTTACAGAATTGACATAACCTGCAGGACAATTCTGCGGGGCTCATTTAACAGCAGTAATAACCTGATGGCGCTAAGATTGATTAAGCTCTTACTGCATGCCAGGCACCATGCTAGGCTCATTAAATACATCCAGCAATGGTACTGATATCACCGTTTTAGAGATAAGAAAAGCAAAGCACAGAGAAGCTGAGTAACTTGTCCGAGATTACACATCGTACTCTCTGGACACGAAGGAGGCGATGGGACTGGAGGTGTCCAGCCGCTGTGAGGTCTGCTCTGCCAGCCACGGAAACCCGACAGGGGAGGGCTGCCGCCACAGGAGCCTGGACTACTTTTCCAGGGTTGCCATTTAGTCAACAGGCTCCACACTCTGTCTGCCAACACACCAATCAGTGCTCAGGTTCCAAGTGATCAGGAGCAATAACTGGTTCCTTCTCAGAGTATCGCAGTGAAAAAGGGGAAGGGGGGAGAGGTTCTGGTTTTCTAGATCTTGGTTAGTAACACAACCCTGACAGATTTGCCTGGAGCTGCCTTCAGTTACTTTAAGAAAATTAGAGAAGAAAGCAGCTCTGAAGGAAATATGCAAATTAAAATTCATGTGACATTAATGAATATTTAGTAGTCGAGCAGAAAGTGAGATGGGAGGCAGAAGTTCTAGTAAATGCTTTAAAAAAAAAAAGGAATAGAAATAAAAAGAAATCCTCGCTGGTGTAAATTACTCCTGCCTTCTTTTTCCTTGACTTTTTTCCCCCCAAACTGCTCATATTTTAGAATTATATGAGCCAGTTTTTACATAGTAACCCATCTTTTAAGTTTATATATCTTTTTCTTAAAGAAAGAAACAAAGATCAAGTTGAACTTTTAGGCTAAAAGAAAAAGGAGATGATTAAAGAATGCAGTCCCCACGGGCAATTACCCTGTGCCGGGGAGTCGGGGGAGACACCTTTCCACAGGTGTCCTCAGATCTGTTTACCTTTGTCATTTCCTGCCTCTAATTTCTCACCGAATAATTTAAGAACACCTTGAAGTCCTAGGAATTCAACAGAATTAACAGCGAGTTCCAGAGTATCCAACATAATCTCTCCTCAAGGCAAAGTCCCAAATCTGGGGGATGGGACCACAGAGCCCACAGTTAGGGAACTTTTCCTAGCCACATTCCTTCCAC
Source organism: Micronycteris hirsuta (assembly GCA_004026765.1). Classification (NCBI taxonomy): domain Eukaryota; kingdom Metazoa; phylum Chordata; class Mammalia; order Chiroptera; family Phyllostomidae; genus Micronycteris; species Micronycteris hirsuta. The sequence continues at coordinate 137,059 of PVJI01002016.1, forward strand.
ACTGTAGTAACCCGGCCCAACTCCTAACTCACTGTGGGCCCTGTGGGCTTCGCTTTCCCCTTGTATAAAATGGGAGTGATCATTCCTCCTCCACCAGGTTGGTGTGAAAAGTAAATGAGTTAGTATGTCAAGCACTTAGCACAGTGCCTGATGCAGAGAAAAATGTTTAAGCTATTATTGTTACTTCTAGAATTTGCAAAGAAAATTACAACAGGGAAACTGCATATAGACAGCTTTTATTGTATTGCTAATGTTTTACTGCTTTAAAAACATTTAAAATCAGAACCACCGTCCACAATCATGCCACCTGTTGGCGAGTTTCAGCAGGAGCATCTGCTCCACACTGCTCCCTGCTTCCCTCGGATGATTCCTGCCCGTTGCTGCAGTTCTTAAACAGCCCTTCACGCGCAGGGTTACAGACGGGTCCATGAACCTCCTGAAACTGTACTTGAAACTGCTCGAGGCTGTGGCTCTGGGCATTTAAGAGGAGGTGTTCCACAGCTTTTCTCACACTCAGCTTTTTTGGGCAACTTGCTTTACAGGGTTAAACTCGGAATATCCACGGAACAATTCATTTTACAGAAGCTGTGGCGATAACCAGGACACCTGGGCTGTCAATCGCTGTCTTCACACTGGACAGACTGAGCTCCGGAGGGTTCAGAGCCGGCCAGGCGGCGCACGGCACAGCGCCCCCCATCGCTTACAGACCGACCCAAGAACTTCACCGCTGAAAACTCACCTGCTCCGCAGACCGGACCCGGGCTGCGGGGGTTTAACTTCCCCCTCCCTTCCCCCATACCTTGTTCCCGTCCAAGAACAAATTCAAAGGAAATTGGCACCTCTCCGTCTAGGGTTTCACTCCTGCCCTCGGCTGACTCTTAAAACTACTTCTCCAAGGGAACTTAATTAAAAGAACAATTAATCCGCACAAAAATCCAGAATCTACCCCAAAGCTCAAGAGCTCTAGAAGTTAGAAGATTGAGGGCACCTCTCCTGACCGTGAACATCTACTAGGACTCAGAGATAAGCAGGGGGTACCAAAGGGAAGCAGGCAAGGTCTGGCTGGAGGGTCGGACGCTGCTCACCCTCTGCGAGTCGACAAGCTACTGCCGCGGGGAAAGACGGGCTTGGAGGCAGGCAGGTAAGCAGGTAGGTGTGGGCAAGTGAACACACACAGACGCGGCAGATTAAAGTTCAAGCCTGAACACACACCGCTTGCCCTTCCCGGGCGGGCGTTCTCACACGCGGCCCAGGTGGCCACTTCGCGGGCAAAGCCTGGGTGTTCGACGGTCGCCCTCTTTGGAATGGGCTCCCCAAATCCCTAGTAAGCCCCGTCTACTCCCCTTGCCTCTCAGCCTCCAACCCTCGAGAAGCATTAACCTTGCTCTACTCTTCTAGGAGGGCAAAGAAAATCTCCGGGAAGGAAAAATGAAGGGGACGGGGAAAGCAGGGTGTCGCCGAAGGCAGGGGACGCGCAGCCGGCAGCGTACATACCCAGCGCGAACAGGGCGAGCTGTCCAGCCGAGGTGACCATTTTACGGGCAGCGGGCAGCAGGCGCTCCAGCCTCCTGCCCTACCTGCGGTGCCCGAATGGCGAAGCGGCGCTGCGGTGCAGGGGGGAAAAAGGCGCCGGAGAGGCAAGGCCAGCCCCCGCGCGGGCGGGCGGAGGGAGGACCAAGAGCTCAGCTGGCCCAAGCGCTTCGGCTACAGAGCTGTCTGCTCGGCGGAAATGGGAAGGCGGTTACCGTCACCTCTGCGCCACTCGGGGACAGGGCGCGGCGGACCACCCTCCAGCCCCAGTGGGGGTGCCCCTCTAAGGGCATAGGAGGTGGGGGTTTGGGGCTGGAGGCGGGGACGCTACACGCACCGTGCAGGGCGCGGGCGGTGGGGCGGGGCGATCAGGGACTCTCCGAGCCCAGCGCAGGAGCCTGGCACCCAGGCCATGGAAAAGGCAGGAAGCTTCTGACTTCAAACACCACGCTCAGCCTAGTAGGGTAGTGCGACCCTGGCCTCTGAGCCAGGGGTCGGTGCCTGCTGCGGAGCCAGAGCGTCCCCAGGCGCAGTGACAGCTTCTAGGCTCTAGGCGGCGGAGCAGAGCCGCCCGGCGGGGTTCACCTGTGCCCAGTGCCTCTGCAGAGGGTCACCCGAGCAAGGGATTTGGGACGCAGCCCTGAACCGATCTGACCTGTGAGCTTATCCCGCTGCCTGCCAACACTTGGCCTAGGGAAAGTGCTCCCTAGAATCAGCGAAGACTGTGTTAAACCACGTTGCTTACCTGCGCCCCCATCCCAGCGAATACCTTGATTTCAGGGACGCTTGAGGCCAGGGCACAGCAGCCCTACAATCCCAGGCCCGCACATGAAGATCAGCGGGTCTTTGTACATGTTGGCCTTGGATTGATAATGACGGTGGCTCTCTGTTTAAGGGGCACCGGATTATCTACCACTGCCCCCAGCCCACCCGGGTATAGACAGTTGAGGCCAGGAGTGGGGTAGCATGCTGACAAGTGCTCCCTGAGAGAGGGGTGAATGTGCTGGAACTACCTGGGTGGCCCTTCAGGATCTGTGGCCTTGAGCTGACCCTTGATGCTAGAATTGAGGGGAGTGGAGGGGACAGAGGAAAGGCATCCTAGGTAGAGAATGGAAGAACCATGGGTTCCTTGGCTCCTTGGGGACTATTCACTGGGGACAGTATGCCCCCAAGAGGCAGTGACCAGTGGTATTCTTCAGATGCCCTGAGCTCAGGGACTAATTCTCTTTACCTACCCTCTCCCCGGCCCACCAGCCTAGCCATGCTGGGTAGACCTCTTCTCCTTGGTCGGGGGCAGGAGGAAATTGCCTGCTGTTTCCTTGGCCCAAGGACCAGACTCTCAGGGTTGCTTTTGCTAAGATTGTTTCATATGGGCTCAGAGGCCTAGTTTTTAAAAGGAAACACCAGACCATTGGCCTCAACATTTGAGCAGGAAATAGTGTGCAAAGGGATTTTGAAAAGAGTATAAATTTACTTTGAGAAACCATTCCTTTCACTACATATGTCAGAGGATACTTTGCTGTTCTCTCAGCCCTTAATGAACCATGGTGAGAGTTTTTATGGTAAGTCCTGGGGGTCCCTATGTCCACGCCCATGCATGTACAGGGCACACTTTCTTTAGTAAGTGGTCCCTGTCTCCCTTCAAGCATCTATGGCCTTCTCCTTCAGACTAGTCTTGACCTGTTCTGATGGCTTGTCTCATTCCTAGACTAGTGTGCTATGGCTACAAGAGGGAAGAAATCAATAATTCTTCAAGTCCTCCTGTTCTCCAGGATCTCCACTGGGACTGCAGAGTGGGCCTGTCACCTTGCTTCCTGCTGGGACACACATTCAAGTTCACTGGGGCTGAGGTCTGGCTATCCAAGCTGGTGAGGGTCAGGTTCAGCAGTTTCCGCTTCTCTGCCTACACACAAAGTCAGGGGTGGGGGAAAGTGGCAGCAGAATCGAGCCAGTGAGCACGACCTCATCAGGATTGGAAAGTCAGGATATAATCTGCCGTTTTGTAAGCTAAAGAGCGTCCAAATCAAAGTATATTCTAATGTTTGGAAATTGTTGATTTCCCCCCAACATTTTCAAGAGCTAGTCCCTATCTATAGTTTTATAACCCTTTCAATTTATTCAAGTCAAACAGATAATCAAGGGTTGGGTTTTTTAAAATGTCTACAGCATTTGTTGTAAAGTGAACTAAAATAATTTTGAACATTTATTTATAAAACTAGGAGGATACCTAATACCCTAAAATGTTAACACTTTGCCTCCGGCATCCTGTGTCTCTCATTTAATCCACACAATAAACTCATGAGCTAGATTTCATCTCCCTTTAATATAAAAACAATTGAGAACTGGAGAATTGGGTAATTTACCCAGAGTTACAAAGCCAGCAAATGGCAGAGCCTGATTTTGAAAGCAAAACAAGCTGGTTCTGAGGCATATGTGTTGGCATCTATGCTATGCTGCCTCAGTTTCCACATTTTATAAGGATAAAACTAAACTCACTGGGTTGCCATGAGGACTAACTGCACAAACTTTTTTGCATGCTTAGCACAGTATTTGATATCAATAAATCTAGCTGTGGTTTAAAGAAAACTCCCTCCGTGGCTACACTTTTTCCTTCTCTCAATTTCCTACCATGACCTTTATTTTATCATTTCCATGTCAGAACTTTGCTGGTGCATATATGCCGGTGCATGCACACAAGCACACCTGCCTGCAGGAGATAGTTTCACAGGTAAGTCAGGAGCTATGAAGTTGTTTCTCCATCTGTGCTGTAATAGCAGTGGGGGAAAAAAGTTACAGAATGTGATTTAGAGCAAGAAATCATTTTTTTCTTAAAGGGTGGTGTGACGCTTTTGCATTTTAGCAGTATGGAATACTTCCTTTCTGAGCTGAGTGAAATCCCAGTCATAGCCCTGGAAGCTATGTAGACACATGGGTGCATTCCTTCAGCTACAGGCACTGTAGCTGTCTCGCTTGGCCACTGGAGGTCCTGTTTCTGTGTGGACATGGAACCTAATTAATAGGTGGACTTCTCACTAGGAATCTGCCTGGGCTGCCTTTACACACGCTTGCTTCACCTGACCCTGAGCTCAAGGAGAGACCCTGCTGTAACAAGCCAATCGCAGCTTCTCCTCTCTGTCCAAAAAACCAGAACTATGTTATGCTCTACTCAGGCCAGTAAAATCCTACTGTCAGTTTTCTCTTTTCTTTCTTCTACGTGCTTATTACAGAGGTGTGTTTAAAGAGTCCCCTTCTTCACTGTAATCAGCCTCCCCCTCCATCCTGATTCATCTGTAGACATGACTGTGGGCAACCAGCACAGGAGTCTTCCCCAAATGATTCAGGCCAGCCACTGTTCAGATCGGCAATTACCCAAGACGTTCGTGAGTAAACAGCCTGGACAGTCTTAGGAAGGAAGGAAGGACGGCCATGGGCCACAGCACTGCAGGAATTGTGGACAAGCCTCACAGAGCCATGGCCGGAGACAGCTTCCGTGCGCTGCAGGCCATTTCTTCGTGGCAGCAGCAGACAGTGGGGCTCAGAGGGGAAACAGGAAAGGGTTCCTAGCACAGTAGGGGGCAGAAGTCAGATGTCATCTGTGTATGAGAGAGAGTGAGAGAGATTTTATAAAGGACTCTGGAGAACTGTGTTTAGGCAGAGTGAGATTTTAATGTGTTAAGGGATTTAGGAAAATTCATCTGATCCAAAGTAAGGTATTGTCCAAGTATCAGCTCCCTGTGAAGACTTAGCTATTAATGTATCCCTTATCTCTAGCTGAAAGAAAAATAGGAAACCTTATGCTTAGTCTAGTTTTACAGTTTTCATCACCAGCATAATGGGTGGGGTAAGGAGCCGTAAAAAGCATTTGCTTTGTCCTCAGCTACTGGGGTGATATTCCTGGCCATTGTTGTCCAAAGACTGGTATGTCCTGCTTAACATCTCCCATTTCCCCAGCTCTCAGGTCTGCCTTGGGAATGCACATTGAAATTGTACATGAAGTTTGAACCCTTTCTTCTCAAGGGATATTACAGGATGGCCCAATGCTCAATATTGAGGTCCGGAGGTTGATGGTTCCATGGGTGCTCCAAGCAGCTCCAGGATGTCAAGGTGCTAGGCTGAATTTCTAAGACTCGAAGTTATCACATGGCTGCTGCAGCTAAAGGCATTATCTTCTCATATAGCTCATGAACTGCCTAGATGACTGGGTGCATTAGAGGTACCCAACAGATTCAGCACGGCTCCCGCCAAACCACTCCATGCAGCACGTTGGGAGGAGGAATGCACATTTGTGCATTCAATTCTGTCCTTGCGTCTTCACCGCTGTCCTCCCAGCCGCCTCAGCTACACAGTCACAACATTCTGAAGACTGGGAAGATGGCCCACCAGAATCCTCAGGGGTGCCTTGGGGACAGTCCTAAATCAAGTGCCTAGAAATCCCTAGGCAAGTAGAACTAATGATGATGGAGTGAAGCAAAGGACAGACAGGAAAAGGAAAATATAAAGAATTGAGGACGGAGAAAGCAAAGAAATATTGAGAGCTGCGAAGGGGACTTAATCATTTACTTTTCAGTAATGGGTTAGTTTGTCTGATAAACTCAAAAGATTTTCCCCAAGCTCAGAGAAAAAAGAAAAAAAATTATGAGAAAAGTTATGAGACAAAGACAAAACTAGAACAAACAAAATATTTTAAATAGGGAGCCCAGAAAAAAGTATAGAGCTGATAGTGCAGAAAATGTTCTTGTTCTCCAAATGGGAGGGGTTAGTGGTACAGGAGGGGACGGTACGTTTTACACACCTGCAAGGGGGAAGGGGCTTTGTCTAAAGAGACTGGAAAGTGCCAGGAAAACTTCCATTCCGTGACAGACATTCAGACCATCATATTGAACTTCCCATCCTGCCTCTCTTTCAAAGTCCCACTGAAACAGCTAAAATAAAGAAATAAATAATAATGATAGGGAAAATCTGTCACTGTTCAAAACAGGAGGAAAAAAAAAAAGGATTCCACCCACATACCAGACGTTCAAAGGAATTTCTGTGCTACTCAATGCAGATAATACCAGTTGGAGAGAAGGGTTAGACAACCTTCAATTTGTTTCACAGGACACAAAAAGTGTCTCTTAAGGGAAAGACCTCCCTTCACCAGATTGAGTAATGTTCCCAAGGTTGGTTGTGACAAGGGCTGTAGACAAAAATTAATCACAGGAAAGTCAGGAATGGCAAACATCCATCTTCCTGAAGCATCCTGGAAGTGCCTAGATACTGGGTGCACGCAAGGAAGGGATCCCATGGGAAGCTCACCTGGGATGTCTGGCATAGAACATGCCAAGGGGGCACCGATGGTCAGGGAGCCACTCCGGCTCCCACATAGCTTTATGTGGTTACAGCACACAGGGGCAAACCCCATTTAATCCGAAGGCAAAACTCGGCTCTTTTGGGAGTCTCCACAGACAATTGGCTCCTGACAAGCTTGTTACATTCCCGGCCCCTGGTTAGCCGAGGGATGTGATAATGCACAAGTGTTGCATTGTCCAAGTCTGCTTCATGGTGTCACTCAGGCGCAAGTGTCAGGTTGCCTCTGAAAGAAAAAAGTCACATTGACATTTGTCACATAAATGTCAAACAAAGCAACATCCATGAGATTTTGAGGGAAAATAATTATGACTTAGAATTCTGTTTCACATTTAAGATATTTTTCATATTAAGATATTTTAGGCAAGCATCTATTAAAAAGTAAATAATTCGTGTGCCACCATGACTGAAAAAAAGACTCCACAGAAAATATTCCAGTCAAGCAAATAAATTCAATAATGTAAAGGAAGTGTAAAAGAAACGTCAGTGAATTGGTGAAAGCAGTAAAACAATGTTGAGCCTTACTCTTGATTTTTTATATACTGTGGCTCTTATTGTTGGATGCCAATAGATGAAAATTTTCTTTTCTTCTTACCAACAGAGTTCCAATTTTGTGTAATTGACAACATGCCCTGACACACTGTTGACGACTGGCCTAGGGCTGGGCATGTGACTGAGTTCTGTCAATGAATGGTCAGAGAAAGTCTCCTGTTAGGCCTTTTGGGGAGAAGTTTGCTTTTTGATCAAGATAGAAAGTGAGGTAGCCTGACTTTTCTTCCTGTTTTAAGGTGGTTGTCTGAGGGTGAAATATCTGGAGTGTGGCATCTATCTCATGATGGTGAGAAGGCTGAAAGAATGTGCGAGATGCCCACTGAGGACCTGGAAGCATATCAAAGAGCTGCTAAACCAACGATGGACCTGCCTCCCTTCACCCGCTTTTCTATATGGTATGATTAAATGTCCTTAATGTCTGAGCCACTGCCGGTCTGGTGGTCTGCTATGTGAAGCGGAAGGTATGGTTGGATATTTAATAAAACTACTGAAGATAGCTCTTGAAAGAGAACATAGATAGAGAAATTAGGAGCTGGGATTAAATCGTAATAACCTAAATCTAAAGACCTCAATTGCTGTTGTAGAAACTGGGAGGACAGGGTGATATCAGAGAAGTGAAGAAAAAAATGTACTTGTTTCGTCATCTTTCATTAAAGAGAACTAATAGCTACTATACAATTTTTTGATAGATATATAAACTTATTTAACAAATTTAAAGATAACTAGTAATAGAATAAAAACAGAACATATAACATCCAAATTTCTTGAGGAAGAAAAGGAGGAGACAGAGACAGCAATTAGATAGATAGATAGATAGATAGATAGATAGATAATGATAGCAAAAAAGAGAGAATGAGAAAAAGTGCAAGAAATGTAAAAGTCAGAAAACATGTATATGATCACATGGTAGAAGTCGGCACAGTTTTGACTCCCCTTTAAAAATATAAAATCCAACTAGAAACTTTTAAGAAACATACCGGACAGTGATAGAAAAAGCAAACAAAAAACTTGCATTGCTCTGTAAATGCAAACCAAAAGAAATCTGGTGAGGTAGTATAATTATGAGAAAACAAAGATGTGCAGCAAAAAAGAATTAATACATGAACAGTATCGTTTTGGCCAAAATTGTTAGAAGTATGAGGAAATCTACAAGGATGAATTATCACCCCTTTGTGTGGCAGATTGTCACATGAATGGTCCCTATGCTCTTGTGTAGTTCCCTGCCACACTGGGCCTGGGTTTGGCCACGTGTCTTGCTTAGGTCAGTAGGACTTCAGTAAACCGAATGGTACAAGCGGGGACTTAAAAATTGTTGGGCGTTACGGCTTGTCCTCTTGGACTGTTTCTGCCATCTTGGGCGGAAACCTAAGGTAGTTGCTAGAGAGAGGGAGGCCATATGAAGCGGAGACAAGCCACCATTCCTGAACCCAGCCCACATCCAATCCACCAGCTGAATTCAGCTGTGAGAATGAATCCATCGAACTCACAAAATCATGAATAATAAGAAAATGTTACTGTTTTAAACCACTAAATTTTGGGGGTGTTTTGTTATGCAGAGATAGATAATGGATACACTTTGTGTGACCCGAGCATTTCTCTGTGGCACCTCAAAAGAATATTCAGTAAGGTTATGATGAATTTGAAAATTTATTTAATATAATTAATTTAATATACACAAATCAAGATTTTCTACTCTGCAAATATAAATATATTTCTTTCAAATCAAAATGTTTGGGATTCAGCCAAAGGTATTCCAAGAAAAATTTATAGCCACAAATTTTCTTTTATTATTAAGAAATAATAAGATAAATGAAGTGACAACTACATAGAAAGAAAAGATAAATCTAAGGGAAGGAAAAATGTAGAGTCACAATTAAAACAAAAAAAAAGACTTAGAAAAGGCAATAATCAGAGAATAAATGTGAGAGTGTCTTTGAAAAAATAATAAAAATGGTAAGGTCAATCATGAAGAAAGAAGAGAAAATGAAAAATGTACAGTGTGGGCAATGAGAAGTGGGACAGAACATGTGGATAAGATTTTGTATAAGAAGGCAGTATGTTTAACTCAATGTTAAAGAATTTGAAAATCTCATTAAAATGAATAAATTTACCAGGAAAATGTACTTGCCAGACTGACTCAAGAAGAAGTAGAAACTTGAAAAGACTAATAATCAGAGAAGAAATAGAAAAGTTGTTAAATAATTACTCTGTAAAAGATGCCTATTCCATGAGTTATAAAGGATATTTCTTTTGGTCCTTAAGGAATTTAGTGTTCTTGCTATTTAAATGTTCTAGAACATAAAAAAGGATAAAAACTATCCCAATTCAGTTTTTCAAACTAAAGCAACCCTGGTATCCCAAACTAACAAAAGTAGCAAAATGAACAAAAAGTAAAAAATGAAACTAAAGACCAAATTTAAGAGAATAGATGAAAAAAGTAAACAAAATGATAACAGATCAAATCCAAAATGTTGTTAAAAGTAATATAGTATGACCAAGTTGAGTTTTTTCTGTTAGTGCAGGTAGTATTTTATTAACATAATTCTATTTAAAAATTAAAATATGAATGACCATATATAACAGTATCTTACTTTCAGGTATACAACATAATGATTAGTTATTGTATATATTACAAAATTATTTTTGCAATAAATCTAGGTAACATCCATCTCACACATAACAATTTTTTTAACATTTTAAAATCAAAGATAAAAACTTAATTATCTCTATAGATGTGAGAAAAGTTCTTAGTTAACTAATAAAAATAGGCTACTTCATTAACATAGCAAATACCTATGTCAAATCAGCATTGACAAAATTCGTTTATTTTATTTGTTGTGTTTTTTCCATTACCATTTATCTCCCCTATACCCTCCTCCACCTCTACCCACCCCCTCCCTGCCACTCTCACCACACTGTTGTGATCAAATTCTTCATGTGGAAATATTAGAAGCATTCCTACTAAAGGCAGGAACTAAACAAGAATGTTAATCTAACCGCTATTCTATAACTTTCTCATAAAATTCCATTTAATGGGGAAGAATCTTAAGGTTTTTCATGCTCATTATTTTTAGCTATTTTTCCCCACTGATTTGAAATAATACCTTTATCATATCACAGATCTTTTATTTTCTTGGCCAGATTAATCCCCAGTCTCTCTGCATGATTTTAATTTCATAATATCTTAAGGCTATTTAAAATCTCTCTCTCTGTCTCTCTCTCTCTCTCTCACTCACACACACAGACACGCTCACACGAGAGTGTCCAAACTGCCCTTCAGAATAGTTTGACATCCCTACTAGCTGTGTGGTAGCTGGTTTTCTACATTGGTTATTCTCCTCCAGCCAAGTTCATCTAAATCATTAGTTCTTGGGTCACATATGCCTTGGAGAATTTGATGAAAACTATGAACTGTCTTCTATGTCTATATCTACATCTACATCTATATTTCAATATGACAAATTGTGCAAGTTATTATATGCATTTATAGACTCTCTAAAACTTATGCATGGACCCCAGGTTAAAAACACCTGATACTAATACGTGGTGACAAAATTAGGTTTACAGTTATGAGTACACAAAACACAGATTTTTTTAAAAAAATAGGCTTTTATTTTTATTTTATTTTATTTTAAAAGATTTTATTTATTTATTTTTAGAGAGGGGAAGGGAGGGAGAAAGAGAGAGAGAGAAACATCAATGCGTGGTTGCCTCTCATGTGGCCCCCACGGGGGACCTGGCCCGCAACCCAGGCATGTGCCCTGACTAGGAATCGAACCTGCGACCCTTTGGTTTGCAGCCCGCACTGAATCCACTGAGCTACACCAGCCAGGGCAGATTTTATTCTTGTATTATTATTTATTAATCTTGTATTACTTTCCATGTGAACAACTATAAACCTACTTTTGCTTACTCCATATTCATCTATATTTATTGCATCATCTTTTACATTTAATTATTTTAATCCAATTGAATTTTTGGTGATTATTTACAATACATCCCTAAGAAATGTACAGTATGATCCCAATGTTGTCCCTCCCCCATAAATATAATATACACGCGTAGAGAAACAGATAAACGCTATAGATATACCAAAATTCTTAATACAGATCTGGGTGGTTTGAATGATTCTTTGTCTATTCTTCTCTTTACTTCTCCTACTTAAATATTCTACAATGAAATTATTTTATTTTTATAATAAGAAACAAACTGATTTCTTTCAGAAAGAAAGGCCGAGAGTACAGTTTGGTGGGTTTCAGGGTTGCTAAGAATGAGAGATGAGAGGGTTTCTCTTCTTTCGTGGAGGTAGAGATGATGGTGGGGGTGGGGGAGATGGAGTCTGAACATCAACTGTTTGCGCTGCCGCACCAGCGTGGGCGGGACTCAGAGGCTGCCTGGGCCCATCTCCTCGCTGGACACAGGCGCCTTAGTGTGCACTGGGGCCTGTGATGGGCCGATACCAGGCTCCTCCAACAAGGGCCCTGTGTCTGCCACTGTCCAACACAAAGGACAGAGGTCCCCTGTTTACTTTGGATTAGAAACGTTCAGATGAAGGATAGCAAAAACATTGGAGTTTTCCCTCTTTTCAGTTTCTTACAAAAAAACAAATTGTAGTGAGTCGGGGATTTTTTGGCATCTTCCCTGAATAAAAATCAGTCAGACTAGATTGTTGATGGAGTTTTAAAGAACTTCCCTTGTTTGTTATTACTTTTTTTTAAGATTTATGGCTTAAAGGTTAAGAAGTAGCAGTGACTGACTAGGCCCCTGAATTGTCCATTCATTTCCCAGGAAATGGGGCATTCCCTGTACCTTGGTCAGCTGGAACAAGTGACCTTTGACCTTTTGCAATAAGCTCATTATAGGCTGGCAGCACCCACATATTCATGACCATGCCATCTCCCCCCTCCCTTCTAACCAAACTCCCACACAGTGGGATACTCTTTTGCCTTTCAGATGCTCATTCAAAATTAGGAAATTAGACCTACAAAGAGTTTTATCAGACACAGGAGTCTTTAAATCATAAAGGTCAAGTCAAGGTTCTACATTGGAAGACTGCCTGAGACTATACGGAGTGGGCTCTTGAGGGCCGTTGTGGCATGGTGAAACTTGTATGGACATTCATAGCTTCTGGGTTCAATTAGCTCTGACACCAATGACCCAAGGACAACTTTCTGAGCCTTTCTGATTGTCAACATCCTTAGCTATAAAATGGGGATAATTGTAACACTAGCGTACAGAGTCACTAATGAAAATTAAATGAGACAATGTGTGTTAAGGGTGTAATCAGAGCCTGATACATGGAAACCACTCAGTGCCTGGTGCTGTCACTGCTGTGACTTGCTACATTGTCACCTGATGTGGAATAAGGCAGTTGTAGCGTTGGCCCACTTCAGGAAAATGGGGCTTAACTGGTGCATTTGTAGGACTGGAAAGCACAGCTTGTAGGTCAGCGACTTTCTGTCTGATATTGGTTTGTTCTTTTTTTTTTATTGTGTATGCTTTTTACAGTTGTTCCAATTTTCCCCTGTTGCTCTCCCCTCCCCTGCCCTCCTGCCCCCGCTCCCACAGTCAATCCCCACCCTATTGCTCATGTCCATGGGCCCTTTATACATGTTCCTTAACTGGACCCTTCCCCTTCTTTACCCCATTATCCCTTCCCCTTCCCCCGGTCACTGTCAGTCTGTTACTTGTTTCCATGCCTCTGGTTCTATTTTGCTCATTTGTTTGTTTTGTTCATTAGGGTCTACTTATAGGTGAGATCCTATAGTATTTGTCTTTCACCACCTGGCTTGTTTCACTTAGCATAACACTCTCCATGATGCTGGCTTGTTCTCGAGTGACTACCATAGTATTGGTAATTCTCAGAAGGGGTGGACATAGAAACTTTGAGGAGGGGCGTTTGCACCCCACATCTGACCCTGCCCTCAGAGTCCCGTGTCGTCTTCCAGCAGGGTAAGTTTGAAAGTGGCCACCTGTGACGAGAGACGGCCCCAATGGGCGTGTGGCGTACATATGAATGGCATGGAAACGGGAGAGGTGAGACCACTAACTCACATCCATGTTATCACCCCTGTCCGGTCAAATCTTATATGTTACCAACAACTTCGGAGGTAAATATCTGAAGTGACATTTGCTTGTCATATTTCAGACCCCAAGGATTCCTGAGTCTTTCCTTCTAGCAAAGCCATATAGAGGTGAATCTCCAAGGATGTCACACAAAGTGGTCCGGTCCAGTGAGGCTGGGCATTCCCACTTCTTATTATTCACTGAGTTTTCATGAGTCACCAGCAAGAACAGAGGGAGAAAAAAGGAAGCCAATGGATTTTAAGATACATCTAAGGTCACACATAGAAAATTCTTAAAACTTAAGCCATTCCTTCCTACATTAAACATTTTCAAAGTTTCAATAGAAAGGAGCATTTATTCCTAAAACAGGTAGATGAGATATTTCTAGAGCAGAAGTGACAACTCTGAGAAATAATCAGAAAACCGAAGGACAGCAATAGCTTATTTGGAGGTCCATGCTTCCGGTGAGGAGCAGTTTCTTTGGCTCCATGCTAACTTTACAGACATCTTTCAGTCCTTCTTTCCCTGTGCTCTACCCACTTCCGCTCGTTCTCCATCTGCTTCTCTCCTTTCCTCGCTCTCTCCCCATTTCTCCCTCTCTCCCTCTGTTTACCCAGCAATATTATGAGAAACTAAGCATTCGAATGAATTTTTAATTCAATTTTAATGAGTGAAGTTTTATATTTTGTCCTTAATTTTAAGGGAGTATATTAACACTTTATCTTCTCCTTCTTTTTTCATCCTCACCTGAGGATATATTTATTGATTTTAGAGAGGGGAAGGGAGAGAGAGAGAAAGAGAGAAACATTGATCAGTTGCCTCCTGTACATGTTCCGACTGGGGATCGAACCCACAATTTTTTGGTGTGTAGGATGACACTCCAACCAACTGAGCCATTCAGCCAGGGCTTATCTTTTTTAATTAAAAAAGCTAAATTCAGTTGGCCTTTGGTCAGATATGATTCATTTAATTTTTTCCTTTTAGAGTGTATGTCATTCTCAATTAACAACAACAACAAAAATCCTTTGACTTCTGGTTTAAACAATACTTGATGCTGTCATTTTATTTTTTACTCTCATATGACGAAACTTCTGGTTTTTAACAGTTTTTCTTGTGAGTATTCATAGAAACTTATGGTGCATGTTTACAAATCCAGGAGTAAACAGCTCAGCATGATCCAGTGTCTGCCCATGACCCAGCCTTTACTTGTGTTCTGAAACCCCACCCCAGATCTAAAAGCAAATGTGCTTGCTATGGTGTCCTTGACTTAAGTATCACTAGCAATCTGGCGCGCCAGCTATCACAGCCCTTCAGGTGCCATGTAGGAATCTGCCAAGTTATCTGCTTCTCCAGTTGGGCAAGGCCTTGGAATTCCCCAGACGGAACCTCTTAGGTGAGACAGGTTCAGCAGTATTGCTGTTGGATCACACTGAATAAGATAACCAACATTTCCCTCTCCTGGTACTACTTGCAAAGAGCTTCTGAATCATTATATTGTTTGATCTTTACATTACATGTGGTGAAGCTACTAACGTATCACCATTTTACAGATGAGTAAACTGAGAGTCAGAGAGACTAAATGATTCGTCTAGGGTCACACAACTAGGCAGTGTCTCTGGCCTTCTGAACTCCAAATCCAGGACCATTGTATCTGTCACAAGTGAAAAAGAAGTCCTTGCTTCTCTCTTGCAGGGCCATATTTCTAAGAGAGGACACCACTGGAACCCTCGGCAAAGAGGCATTAAAGACATGGTCCTGTTGTGTTCTTAGTTATTCAGATCTCAGAACTTCTTGGCCTCTTTGGAGTCTCCCTGCCATCTCAGCTGATGAGACTGCTGTTTTATTTACTACTTGCATGAAAAAGAAAGGAATCCCCCCATTTCTCCCAGGAAGTAAGAGCCAGGAGTCATTGTCACAGATGGTAGAAATGTTAGCAACCGGATTCCTATAAGGACTAAGTGGTTCTCATAGATTACATCACACGCTCCTATTCCACTCCACCCTCAGTGTAGTTTGCTAGCTATTGGGGGGAAGCTAAAGAGTGGTTCCTGACAATAACCATGAAAGCCTTTTCTTTAAAATAACAAAGGAATTGGCATAATTGGGAATGAAGATAAAACATGGAACCGAGTTAGAGAAGATGGAGTGTATGCAGAAGTGCTGTTGAAAATGTAACATCTGGACACATTACTTGTGGGGATTCAAACTTGGGAAGGTTAAGTACCATAATTTTCCCATTTGTTCTACATTTTAATTCTGGAAAGAAAGCTGGTTTTGCCCATTTATTATTTTTAAGAATTTGTAAGAAAAAGAGAGAGAGGAACAATTAAAAAAAAAACAACAGCAAAAAAAAAACCACCGTTTGAAACCATTACAGCCAGAAGAAGCTACAAAAGAGCTGGAGAACCTAGTGACTAAGAATGAGGAATGACAAGTATGTCCTCCCTCTGGGAGGGGTTCTACCTGTGTAGATCTTCACACACCAAACATGTCCTCACAGGCGCGCTGGTGGTAAATGATTTGAAAGACATCAAAGTCAAAATAAAGGGGAGTCTGGAACACGTTTAATGATTTCCTTCTGTGGATCATTCTAAACAACCTAAAATTCGGGAGACATCTCTGAATTTTCTGGCTCTTGAAGAATTCAGCTGGAAAGTAAAAAACAAGACCTGTTTCCTTAGGAATGTCTCCAAAAGTCCCAAGAAGGTAAGCAATACCTAAATGTGAGTGAAGTAGCCTTACTCACCAAGCTATACTCACAATGAAAATGTCATCCTCCTAATTCTATTAATGAACTTCCCACCTTTGTCTCAAAATGCACACACATACACACATGCCCTTCCAAGCCACTGAGTCTAAAACTTTCCCGCTTAACTCCTACTACCCTCCATAGCTCAGCCAAGATTTCTCTTCCCCAGGCAGCCTCCTCTGATTCTTCCCACACAGAGACATGGACTCTGAGAGTACCCTGCAGGCTTCTCCAGGGGCCTCACAGCATTTCCTTTGTCCCCATGATAGGGTGTTTTGTTTAACCCCAAAGAGAACGTAGGATGCCCTTCTACCCCACCCCACCCCTTGCTAGGTTCTCTTGGGCTTACAAGTATCTGGGGGTGTTAAATGGAAGGATCTCCAGAAGCATGTGGAGGCCGTGGGCCTCCTGGGCAGCAGTGGGAGTCAAGGTGGGCATTAGAACCATGAAGGATCAGGCCTAGAGAAGGTTGCTGATTCTGCGAACCTGACCATGAGACATCATCTCCTGTGTGGCAACACCTCCCGCTGACGACTGCTAAGATGCCTGTGGAGGTCAGGCACTAAGTCTGCAAACGTGGGCCCTTCAGTGGGGACTCCAATGGTCAAGCTTGGATAGAGAGAGTGGAATCTCCAGAATAAAGGGCTCCTCCCACTGCAGGGCAATGTGGGCCAAGAGAAAGGTCAGCTGAAGCGGGAGGTATCTAGCCTGAGGAACGGGGCCCAACCCTCATTTCCTGGATATCAGCTCAAGGATAGCAGCGGGAACTTCATTAACCCAGGCAAGTGGTTTCTTAAGCAATATTTAATTTAACTTAGGAAAAGTAAAATAACTTTTCTTTCATTTAAATTCATAACTATTGTATGATACCACATTTATAATTACATGAGAAATTCCAAACTTGTTGGTTTTATATATACCATCCCCTGTTAGAAGTTCACATACCTAGTACAGTCTGGAATGCAGTTGATTCCCAATAAATATTCATTCAATGGATGAGTGAATTAATCTATGAAAAATTCCTTAAATCTTCAATAATCTCGAACCCTCTTGTCAGAAACTTTTACCAAAACAAAATCATAAAAATTCCACTGCCCAACAACATGTTTTTGAAAAATCGATGTCAGCTCTGCAAGTCTGAAATCTCAATTATTGAAAAACAGTTTTGTTTTGTTTTTTCCAAAGTAAGAATAAAGGCACTTCTACCAGGAGTGGGCCTCAGCCCTTGCGGATTAGGCGCCTTAATCAAGTGCTCACATCTACACCTGGTGGGTCCTAAAAGACCACCCTTTCTCTTGATTTTTTCCAAATTTAAATAACCTATCAAATGTTTTTGAGAGAATAAGCCCAGGAAGGAGACTTGAGAAAAAAGCAGTCAAGAGTGGAGTTTTCACTTCGCAGAGCACACAGCGAGCAGAGGTCTGCCTCTTGGGAAGTTTCAGATGATGGGGAAAAACAGGGGCCCAATGGCCAAAAAAGGAGACTTGTTATGAGGGGGCCAGGGCAGGAAAGACAGGAAAGAGGGTCTCCGTGCTGAGATCAGTGCAGTGACATCTCCTGTATGGACAGCTCACTGCAGAGGCAAGAGAACAGCGCTCTCTGAGGTCTGGGTTCCCTGTCTTTATGTCATTCATGCCCAACCAAAAACAGAGTCCTGTTTCAAAAACTTCTGGATTTTTGCCTTTCTCTCTGACAGATCTAATCACACACATTAAACAGGTAGCCACAAAGAAATGACATCTGGCTTTAAATGCCGTTTGGCTCAAAGTATATGAGGCAGACTCTCCCAACTTGGGAAAACAGGAAAAGACAGGAACTCAAAAGGATGCTGGAAACTTCATCCCAATCAATGGCTTAACCAGATTCTAGGAGGCGTTTTTCTTAATTGTAAAGTGGGACGCATCGGATTGTACAAACTATGCAGATTATGCCTCATGTAATAGACGTCAGTGGGAAGCCAGTTGCCTCTACTTTTGTTGCAGACAGAAAGATTCAAGGTCATAAGAACTAAAACACTAGGTGGGTAGCCATATGCCATGGAAGTACAGCTTTTTAAAAATTAAAAAATATATACCGATGGATAATTCACATATATCAGTTTCAGGTGTAAAACACAATGATTTGATATTTGTATACCTTGCAAAATGATCAACACAGTAATAGAATAGATTTTAAGTTTGATTAACATTGTCAGCTTATATAGTTAAAAAAACTTTTTTTGTATGATGAGACCTTTTAAAATCTATTCTTTTAGCAAATTTCAATTATGCAATACAGTATTATTAAGGCAGTGCCGTTTTTGGAGGATGCTAGTACTGTATCAATTTGAAAGTAGCACCTCCCAGGAAATAAGTGGCCAGGAAGTGTGTATATATGTAGGAGAGGGTGGGAGGAAGGGGAACCGGCAATTTTGTGCCATACCCTGGGAGGTGCAATATTTACAGGTTAACACTACAGGCAGGGCGGGGACAGGAAGATCTCTGATAAGCAGTGCGCACTATCAACTGCAGTGTTGCAGGTGACTTCATGGTTCAGAGGAAGAGACAACCAGGGGGAAGAATGTGCTACCTCGGTCGTATGGAGCCATGTTAGGTGCACACCCGCTAGAAACTGAAAATTTGCCTGGACAGCATGCACACACATTAACTTGCAGTCTGTCACACAGTGGACTGACAGTGTGGCCAGGGCAACGTGCTGACGCTGACTGATGAGCGACATCTAGTCTGGAAAGATTTCATCTTAGCTGAAGATAAGGAAAAAATCCTACTGTTCGTACCTCGAAACTGGGCATATGTAACATACTTACAGAACAAGGAGAAGGGGACATGGTTTTGAAGACTCTTTCAAACAATCTATTGTAGAACCAGGAGGAAATTTTAGGAAGATTAAAAATTAACTGGAACATAATCAACAAAAGAAAAAAGCAAGAAAAACATAACCAGAGACATTGAAATTAAGAACAATCTAACAATAGCCAGAGGGGAGGGGGGAGGGGACTGTGGGGAGAAGGGTTTTCAGGAACTACTATAGAGGACACACGGACAGAACTGAGGGGGAGGGGGGAAGCAGGGAAGGGAGGTGGGGTTGGAGGGGGTGGGGGGAGGGGAGGGGAGAGGATGCAGACAACTGTAACCGAACAACAATAAAGTAATTTAAAAATTCTGTGAAATGCAAGAAAACAGTATTTATTGGGGTGATCATTGAATTTATTCTCTTTAGAGTGAAGGGGGTACTATTGATAATTATATCAATGTTTATCACAAAAATAGATTAAACTGTTTAAATAAAATTAGTAAATAGAACCTGGAAAATGTTTTAAAAGATTATACATCATAACAAAATGAGATTTCTTTCAGGAATGTAAGTTTGGTTTAACATTGTAAAAGTCAATATAATTCATGTATTAACAAAATTGAGAAACAAATTTCAATAGATGAAGAAAGAAACTTGATACAATTAGACATAAATTCATGATAAAACTGATTATTGGCAAACATGCTGATATCACTCAAAGAGAGTGATTACACTCAATTTGATGTACTACTATGGAGAAAATATTCAAGTTTATTCATTGTCTTATGTATATGACATTGTTGTAGGTGCTTAGTACGCAGCATGGAAAAAGAAAAAGAACAGACAAAAATTCTTGCCCTCATGTGGTTTACATTTAGTGGCTAAGTAGATATATGATGGTGAAAAGTACCATGGGGAAAGATAAAACAGGGAAGGGAGAGGGGAAACAAGCGGGTGAATAGCTATTTTTAAAAGGGTGGTCAGCCCTTTTAAAAGAGTGGCTGTTGTAGCTCAGTGGATTAAGAGCGGGTTGCAAACCGGCTCAAAGGGTCACCGGTTTAATTCCCAGTCAGGACACATGCCTGGGTTGCAGGCCAGGTCCCCAGTAGGGGGCCTGGGAGAGGCAACCACACATTGATGTTTCTCTCCCTCTGTTACTCGCTCCCTTCTCCTCCCTCTAAAAATCGATATATAAAATCTTAAAAAAAAA